>JAWWEQ010000055.1:27917572-27946430 GCA_035583055.1 Torymus tubicola
AGAATTCGCCATAATCTAAAATACGTATGTTAACAGTTACAATATATATTAACTATAATCATATTCTTTTCTCAGTGCATCATCCGAGGATCAATGGCGCAAAGCTATCGGGCAGCTCTTCCCGTCTCTCTCCCGCGTGCGCGCTATTGTCGACGCGAAGATGGGTTTCCTTTGATTGCGGCGACTCTCGCAAGCTCCCGCGCGCTCACGCGTTTGATGTGTCAGGCTTCTCCTCTCTTGCTCTCTCTCTCGCATTTTTTTCAGCAGCGCGCAAACGCGTGACAAAGACACTTTCATATTCCGCGGGATTTCCTTTGACATTGATTTTTTTACTCTCTCTCTCTCTCCTTTTTGCACGAAGGATTTGAGATGACAGAACGAAGTAGCGAGAAAGGGGATATGAGTGCGTGTATGTGGGGAATGTAAAGACGAGATTTTTACTGAGAGAGTTTTCTAGGATTTTCGAAAATTTGAGGTTTGCAATACTCCAAGTCTTTTTTATATAGATACGTTTTCAAATGTTGATAGGGCTTAGCTGTCAATAATGTCACTTCTTTCCGTCCAAATATATATGCATTTTTTTGAAAAAAAAATATGTAACAATAAATTTTACTATATGTATTTCATATGAGTTTTCTTTTTATATAAAAATGAATATTTATTATTGTATATTAAACGCTACATATTTCTTCAAAAGAAGTGAACGAATGAAATCTATATAAGAACTTGCAAAGATTCCGTATTCGATGCCTCAAAACAGCTGTGCAGCAAAAAGGAAGTTAAATATATTCAGACAGTTGGGTATGGATGAATAAGGACAAATTGTATCTGTGTGTGATGCTGGAAAATCGGGCAGCTGCACATTGAATGGCTTTAATAAACTTGCTAAATCTACGAAAAATATTTCAAGCTATTGTATACCTATAGCGCACGCGTGAGCCACGGTGAAAACTTCTATCCCTCAATCTTTATACGCAAGTTTTCTTAATACAACCACGTGGTAATATTTTAAGCTTCGCGGTAAATTAAAAATAAAACTTTGTTTTTTTATTATACAGTGTGATTTGATTACAAACATAGTTTTATTATCTACGTTTAGTGATCGTAAAATTTACTAAATAGAATAGTTGATTTTTCACCTATAAAAACATTCAATCATCATCTAAAAATTTATATTACTATTAATATTCATATTAATTCTCTTTAGAAGCGTATACTATTCTCCCTAAAATACACAATAAAATCACTAATAATTTTAATATATTCATTTTTATTCCAAGCGACTAATTATCATGAACACAATTGTATATCTATTCACTCTAAAGCCATCATACCAAAACTACCTCTTCACCCAGCTTCCCAAAATTTTTCAAAAACCCTCTCCATAACGCGTGCTCTACCAAAAGCTCTTAGCTGTAGTTTCGAAAAAACTCACCACTCACACTACACCCGCGCGCCCATTCATTCGCCCATCCTCTATACCTTTCTCGAAAGACTTTACCTACTCTCTTTCTCTCTCGCTCGCTCGCTCGCGACTTTTCAACTTTCGCGCGCTCGCTCGGGCGTCAAAGAGAGTAGGCGACTATACTATATGTATACGCGCGCGGCTCTCGCGAGCGCGTCATTCAAACACGCGCGAAATCAAAGGCCACATTGTCAGCGGGAATTACCTCCATTCGAAAACGACGTATTCAGCCGCGTCGGGCCGAGCGCACGTGGAATTAACCCTATTTGTTTGCCGTCGCCGCAGTAGCAGTAGCAGTCGTGGTGGTAGTCGTAGTAGTAGCCTTCGGAAGAGAGTGAGTGAGAGAGAGAGAGAGAGAGAGTTACCCCTGCGTCTGCGATGAAACCACTATTTATTCCTATACGAATGGTCCGAGAGGATCCGAAGCGTGGTTTGTGTTTTTTTTTCTATCGCAAGAGCACCTATGTATAGTGGTGGGATTCTCTAGTCTAGACATGTAAACACTTCTCTCTATGTATGCATATGATTCCTTACGTGCAGTTTGTAATGCGGTATAAGTATATTGGCAATTGAAACGCTGGAAATCGTAATGATAAGATTGCATGTTGTACAGAGAGAAGTAAAAATCGGGTGTATACTTCGATCAGTAAGCGTGGGAAGCTACAATATGATCATCGTCTAAGGACATTGTTCGATCTTAATATAGTGTTGGCTAAGTAACTTGTATAAGTATATGTTTTGCACACTTAAGCCTATGGAAACAAAATATTTGGACACCGAATGATGACAAAACGAATATCACCGAGTCTGACATAGGTCTGCAGTGAACTTTCATATCCCCGTACATCTCGTGCTTTGATTTTTTTTCGAAAGTACCTTTTTAAATGGTCGTCATGCATAATTTCTGAGAAAATTAATATACCTAAATAATAATATAAGAAACATTTAAAAGCTTATGTGTAATAATTACTATTGGAACGTGTCAGATTTGAATAAACGATAATATGCACATATCCTCTCTTGAAAAAGAGATGACAGGATGTTGTGAAGCATTTAAAAAAGCAATGCGATTGGCTGGTCCAATATCCCATTTGAATATAGCATCAAAATTCAAAATATTCTCTAATATAAAATAAATATTTTGATATAGAAATTAGTTAAATGTTTTATGTGTGCATTTGCGTAAATCAATTAAATTGATTAAAATTTGGTGTCTAATAATTTAATTACAAAATAAATGTTGTTCCTATTTGTTTTCTAATCTCAAAATTTAGAATTCAAATCTGATATTTAGTACAAATAATATATTACACTTCTTTGAAAGATAATTTTAATAAAAAATACCTTAATAAAGTTTAAAATATTTGTTGATTTTATTTCTATGAAAAATGTAAAGCGCGCGTAGCGCGTATGGATTATGACTAGTAAGATAAATTAATTATCAAAGTTATCTCAAGAAGTAGTAACTTTATCAGAAATATTTTACTCATCTCAGAGTCTATATTGAGATAAGTTTTTCCAAATACTTACGGCTTATTTTTTAAATATTTTAATATTAAAATTTTTTATTGACCTTACATCATAAGCATCTTATAATCGCGGATTATTTGTTTTACCAAATCAAATAATAATTAATGACAAAGAGAATTCAAAATAATTAAGAACAGAAAAATGTTCAAAAGAACATCAGACGATCCCTTCAATGTTTCCCAACACATATATAAACATATTTCTTTTCCGCGACAGCCCACTTCTCATTTTACCGTGTATATTTCAAAAACTCGACGTTACTAACACATACGCACACACCTACACACGAGAGCAGCAGCGTAGTCGCAATTCCGTCATCATTTCCCTTTGTGTCGAGGCATACACATTATACCTAAAGCTTTGGCGCGGACCACACCAAAGAAAGGCGGAACCGACAACAGTGACCGATTTTAATATACTCCTACCTTTTACGCGGGTCCATAAGTGCAGTAGAGACGCATGCGTCAGTCTCTGTACGTATATGTGTGTATGTGTGCGCGTACAAAGGTACAGCATAAAACGGGAGGGAAAAAAGAGGCACGAGCCTCAAAAGAAGAATCGGAGAATGAGAAAAGGTAAACGGAGCAGGCATGTTTTTCGGATGCTCGCGTGTGTAGTATATATATATACTTATACTTATTGTATCCGACGAGAAGTATAATGAGGAGGTGACATTGTAAGTGAGACCGATATGATATATTAATGATATTTTTAAAGTGTACTCGAGTTTTAAGATTTTTTTGCGCTTTAATGATTCAAATATCTTTATCATCTTCACTTTTAAGTTATAATTCGAATTAAAAAATACGTCTTTTTTTAATTAAACACAAGATGCATTAATCAATCAGTAAATTATGAATCATATTATCTGCAACTCATCCAAAGGATACATAATAATCACCCATTATTTGCAACAACCAAAAAAAAAACATCAAATACACGTTCACGTCATCTCTTCCCTGATATATACACATACCTACACAAACCGCTGTGAAAAGAAAGCGACTTTTTTTTCAAAAGCCTCGTCGGCCCGATTCAAAACTCGCAAATGTATCGAATCCACACGCGAGAACGGGCGAACAAAAAAAAGTGCGCGCGCGTGTCGAAAGAAAGGACTCGATGAAAAAAAAAGCCTGGAATTGTCCAAGTTTCGGTCGATTCCGTGGAGCTTATCGCGAAATTTATCGAATCGTCGTTTCGCAGCGGAATAAAAAAAAAGAGAGCGAGCGCACGTACAATGCGTATATACGCGAGTATAGTCGCGTGAAGGGTGGCCTGACAATCGTTTGGGAAATTGAAATCCTTATCCAGCAGCAAGCGCGCGCTGCGAGAGTATTTAAAAAGCCCGCGCGTATATAAAAGAGCGAGAAGAAGAAGAAGAAGGTGGAGAAACGCGGGTAATTCGAAGTCGAAGTGAATAGAAGGGTAGGCGTATAAGAAAGGGAGCGAGGAAAGTGCAAAGGGATGGGCATATATATAAGAAAAGCGTAGGACCTGATGCTTCTCGAGTGACGAGAGGGGGTGGGGGGTGGAAAATGGCATTTTTTCGTTGTGACGTTATAACGCTCTGTGTGTCCCATTTGTTTATCTTTGCGGACGCTTTTATTGTTACAGCTTTTAAAGCTCTACTATTCTCTCCCTTTTTTTTTATTTTTATCACAGCTAACCTCCCCTTCCTCTGTCCCCACCCCCAAAATTACCCTTTACAGGCCCTTTCGTATAGAGTACAACCGAATGTTTTCCATCTAGCGTGTATATTTTTTTTTTTTTTTTGCTATTCCCGTCCATTTACGCGCGTGCCTCGTACTTTCTTTTGTAGCACGTGCCTTTTGTTTAAATTTTTCATGGAAATTGTTTAGTTGTTTGTTATGATAGAAAAAAAGGCAGTGGCGTGAATGATCACAAAAGAGCGTTGCGTTTATTTTTTCTTCTACAATGGAATGTGTTTGATTTAGTTACAATGGCCCAGCGTTGTATCCAAAAAATATTCGAGGGCTTTTTCGTTTCATTGGAAATCGAGAGGAAATAAAGATAATGTATTTTTTAAGGAATATTCGCTATAGGTATTGGGATAATTGTCTGACATATATAAATAGCGACAATGAGAATACAGAAAAATAATATTAATTAAGATAAATTATACATTATAAAAATTTAATCAGTTTGATCGTATCGATCATTATAAACATTAATTTTAAGAACTAATCTTAAATACATCGATATCTAGAATATAAAACTCCACTCGATACGAATTGGGAAACAGACCGAGACACATACACCCACAGCCACAAAATCGATCATCACCCCGCGTATATCAACAACCACAATCTATACTCACCGCAACGTGCACTCGTGGAGTCACCGCATCAGCGCGAAGACCGCATAGCAGCAGCGTCAAGCAACTCTCCCTCTCTCAGCGACTTGACATAAATTACCATCGGCACCCGCGCACATATACACACACACGCACATATACACTTCCACAACGTCGTTCTCTCAAATCGAGACAAAAACAACGTCAACTCCTCACTCTCTCTCTCCTCTCGAAATCGGCAGCAGCACACATATATAGCACTTGAGCACTGTCTCTCTCTCTCTCGGTATACACTGGAACGCGCGCCACTCCGTCAAATAGCGTGCGCGCGTCGGCGCAAAATTCAAAACCGAAATTCCGCGCATTGTCCACGCGTCAAGCCTATATACGTGTCAGCGGCACTAGCGTGCGTTCTCCCTCTAAATAATCACTGGCACTGCACATACTGTGTGACACTATACTGACTGCTGCTGCTGCTGCTGTATGGACGGACGATGGACGTGTATAGAGACAAGCGCGTTGCGGATAAATGAGAGGAAAATAATAGTAATGGATGGTAGAAAGAGAGAGAGAGAGAAATGGGATAGTTGATACACACAGCGAAAAGTGAAAGAGAGTGAGAGAAAACAATGGTCGCAGAGAGAAGCAGCAGACGACTTTTGACGAATGATGATCCGCGCGTGTGCTACACTGCTCCGCGTTATATATATATATATATATATACATGGAGCTGGCTTTTGTCTCGCTGGCGGCCGGGATTTTTTTTTTGGTGGATCATCGTTTTTCATCCCCTCTCCGTCAAGTCCATATATACTCTCTTTGGGTTGCGCACAACAGCAGCAGCGTGTCATCTGCAATGGTGTGTTGATGTCACAATTTTTCTTATCATTGTACCATAAAGAGGTATTTATATATGTACATATATAACAGCTGATACAGTACACTTTTGTAATATCTTTCATGGTTTCACTGTACAACTTCTATACTTTTCAGCACATGCAATACTTGTCACTCTGATGATCAACGGTATATACGTGATAAAAATTCACTTTGCTCAAGTAACCCCTGAATCCTCTTCCGGCGAATCACCACGTAATTCTTCGATACACTGGCAATCGTTGACGAGCTTTTCACTACCGACGTACAACAACATCGCACAGCACATCACAAAGCACGCGACAAATGAACGATTAAAAAGAAAAAAAAGAAATAATTCAATTCGATATAACTGAGATAAAAAAAAAGAGAAAACATAAACATAACTCGCACTTTTAAAAAAGCCGGTATAAAGCATATATATATACACAACTGTCAACGCGCGCAGCTCGGACGCTCGTATACGCTACGCGCACCGCACGGATACTGAGACTATATTCGCTCGCGCGGTGCCACGACGGTTCCCTTCTTCCCGCGCGCACGATACGAGCTTTCGTCCCCTCCACGCGTGCGCAGTGCAGCGGCGCGGGTGGGAGAGTATATAGTGTTGGGTATTGCGCGTGGTTGCTGCAGGGTATACGTACAAGTATCGCAAGTGGTTTTTAGAATTTTTCGGATGATCGACGTGGGGTAAAAGATGGTATGAAAGGATGTAGGTATATTGAATATAGAGTTATAATTATGCATTGAATAAGATTAAATTTTAATATATTACTGAAGTATTCCTGAATTTTCAGTTCTATTGCTACATGTTAGGTTGAAATATACGCGTGAGTAGTACAGTAGAATAGTAAAATAGTAGAATAGTTATTATATTGTTAATAACATTTACAAATGGTATACACATAGGAAAGAAAACATTCGTCAGTAAATCATATATGTAAATGTGAATACAATTAATTTATACGTTGTTGTAATACAATAAAATAAAAACTAATAAAATACAATATGAACTTGGCAGGGGATTAGTGGAGTATACGAATTATATAACGTAGGCATATCAATCCTCAATCCTATATCAAAAAAGAGATGAACTTGAGATTGTCACATCTAATGATTGCGATTGGTCGATTCAAAATGAACATGTAAAATTTGATTAGCCCACGATAGAGCGCGCGCCGCGCGCACTGACACTGCTAGTGTATTAAAAGCTCACTCGGCAAGAAATATTTTTCATATCTTCTATTTACTCTTAATACTATAGAGATTATCCACAAAGATTGAACTTACTCATCATATCCCAACGACACCAGAATCATTAATAGAACTGTAGTATCATGAAAACAGAAAAAAGAAGTATACATTAGACTCACTCATAAACCTCGCTCACAGCGCTATGTAGTATTGTTACAAGACCCTACGCATCATCGACACTTCTCCTTACCCCTGTACCGCGATATTATCGCCGCCCCCTCCAGCGAACGCCGCATGCGTCTGAAAAGAAGTAAAGCATCCCCCCGCAAGCGCAACCGTATATATGCGACGGACCAGCGACTATTTCGCTGAGGGCAGAGAGGAAGAATCAGGATGTTATTATATACCATGCGTCGATGGTTATGTATTATGTGGGTGGTGACAATTTCGATTTTGATGGTTATAACAACTTGAAATGGATTGCGTGTTGATTTTATGGAAATGTGGATATTATAATGAATGATAAGAGGTGAAAAACTGCCGTAAAGTGTTTTTCTATTCTCTATAAAGTTGAATTAGTGAAAAATCCACTAAAGATTATAGTTAAACATGCCCCAGCGAAACGTTAGTGAATATTTACTGATGATATAGTAAATATTCACTCATTCTTAGTGGAAAGACATAGAACTATCCACTAATTAAAAAAGAGGAGTTTCACTATTTTGAATAGTGGATATTCACTACTCAAAATAGTGAAACTCCTCTTTTTTAATTAGTGGATAGTTCTGTGTATTTTCACTAAGAATTACTGAATATTTACTATTTCATTAGTGAATATACACTAATGTTTCAGTGGAGTAATTTTAACTAATCTTTAGTGGATTTTTCACTAATTCAACTTTAGAGAGTAGAGTGTCTCTTATCATATAGGCAGACAAATCACAATAAAGTAAAATTTAGTAAATTAGATATTCCTAAAGGGTATATTGATTAATAATTTATCTGTAATCATAATAATTACATATAAATCAACTATTCCATCATAATAAAATTCATTATTTTAATAAAATTTCAAAGCAAATGAAGACCCGCTCATACAGACGACACCTATGTACAACCCGACTATTCCCTAAAAACCTTTCCCACCCATACACCCGCGCTTGTTCATTCACGAAGACGACGAGAATATACAAAACCCACGGACGCCTATGGAAAAGCATATAATACACGTTTCCATCGCGCATACGTATATGAAAAGCAATATACACCTAGCGCCCGATCTCGCGAAAGGGACGGCGAGCGAAAAAGGCTCTCGCACGCAAGCGTGTATGTCAAAGACCGAGAGAGAGAGAGAGAAGGGGGACGACGACATCATTCAAACGTGCGCGCACACGCGGTTCTATGAAATCAAAGGCCACATTGTCACCCGGAATTACCTCCATTCGAAAACGACGTATTCAACTGGCCCCCGCTCGCTCGCGCGCGCGCGGGCGCTCGCACGTGGAATTAACCCTATTTGTTTGTCGGCAGTGACGTCGTTGTCGTCATCGTGAGTCTCGGTGTGAGGGTGTAATGAAGCTGCGTGCGTATATATACTATTTATATACATTCGACCGAGTGCGCGTTAACGTTATAGGTGAAGTGGATATTATGTGAGAAGGTGTATACGTTTGGGACAGTGCGAGGTACAGTTTTGTGTTTTCTTAAATTTTAACGGAGCATGGAGAGTATATAATGTTCGTGATATTAGTTTGTAAGGGCGTAACGTTATTAGAGCACGATTAGATAGTTATATACTTATAATTAATGTCAGAAAAAATTTAATCTAAGTTTGGAGTTTTACGGATTGACAACTCTTAATTTTGTACGGTTGCGTTGAGCCAAAAAGATTATATATTTATCTGCAAAACTACAATAAAGCATAATGTAATTTCAAGTAAACGCATAATAAAGTTTCAATAAGTATTTTATTATCATATGCAGTCCTACATTTTATAAATTATAGTAAAACTTAGAAAATTTATAAAGAATTTCAACTTATTTATTTTAAAAGAAGCTAAAAATTTATTAGGTATTTCTCATTTTATTTAACCGAAGAAAACCTATTAAATTTTATCAAAGTTGACTATATAATATATGCAATCCAATCTTTACGGAAAGATAAAAATTTATAGTTCTTTTTTACTGGAATTATAATTTAAAACTGTATATTTTAAATGTATATTTATAAATATCGATACTATTTTAATTTTACTGAAAAATATCATTTTGATCTAACCAATTGATGCATACTTCTGACGTTGCCTTAAATATATGTAGCAATTACAATATCAGCCTGACAACTAACTCTATCAGCAAATAATACTCATTTCTTTCGACGCGACTAATGCTGATTACACCACGACAAAACAGAGAGCCAACAATAAAGCACAACCAAGTAACACCTAAAATTAATTACTCGTACACAATTATCTAACTCAAAGGTAAAAACAGAACGCACTGCGCACGTTGCCCATACACACACACACACAGAGACTGTACACGCATTAGCGTTGCGTGCGTCGTTCGCTCGCTCTCATTTTCGCTTACTTTCACGCTTCTCACCCATTCTCTCTCTCTCTCTCTTTCTCTTTCTCTTCGCACACTCCTCTTGATAACTCTCCCGACGCACATGCGCACTATAAGCGCCGCGCGCGCGACTCCTTTCGCAAAGGCTATATTATTTCAAAAGCTTCGGGGGAGGAGGAGGAGGAGGAGGAGAAAAGAGAGAAGGCGTAATTCTCGCGGGCCGCATTAAAGAGCGCCGCCAACACCGACAACAATGGCCGATTTTAATACACTCGCGCGGGCACACACACTCTAGATTTGACGTGCGTGGCGCGAACAAAAGTCACAACATACGATGAGAAGGAGAAGAAGAAGAAGAAGCGGTAGAAAAGGCAACGTGTGTGCACTTTTCGACGCGCGAATGAATGGACACAGACTGAAACTATATATGTATACACGGGGAGCGTTCGTTTGATTGATTAAATTCGCGGATGGGATTAAAATGGCCATTCGCGCGACGCGATCTCTCTTCTTTTTTTTTCGCGTGCGAAGTGATGAATTATATTCGACGGGTTCGATTGGCCGTTACAGAACGGGTGTACATATATCGCACTCGTACCGAGGAAGCGCGAACGATCGTTCGTCATTCGAATGAATTTTATTCTGTTAATTATTATTATTTTTTATTTTTCGATTGAATTTTTTTGATGATTTGTTGGATTTGATGTGTGTTAATGTATATGATACAAAGAGTGTATGTATATAGACAAATACACGTATGTAATATTTATATATTATTGAAAAAGCGAGGCACGACAAACGCAAACAAAGCGCACCGCGAGCGTGCAAACGTTAAAATATACGTAAAGAAATTTATATTAAAAACCTGTGTAATAAATCACATTTTTACGATATGTACATTATAATTCCCAGAAGTCGAGCAGGACTGAAAAGGCCCTTTGAAACCATTGATTTTGAATGGCTCGCCTCTGTTAAAAAAAAACTGCAATTACATTGCATATTTATTAAAATACATTACTCATTGTTCTCCAAGTGCGCTCGGGTGCCTGGGCATTCTTCGAAATAAATTAGCCCCGTCGAAAATCATAAACGCTCTGTGTATACATATATATACTGCGTCGCCGCAATGAATAGCATTATCGTGTATACAATTGAAACTTTGCCGAATTTTTATCTAAAATACAAACGGACAAAAGCTCTTGTCCCATATTTAAACTAATATTCCGAGAACTTTATCTATACGCACGGGTGGTACATATTTTTTTTCTCTACTTCGGACAAACCAATGCAAAAACAAAAACAAACGAAAAATATTTCGACAGTATGCAGACGTTGCAAGCTATATATATGGCGAATCAATCGCATCTCTCTCTCTCTTTTTGGATACACGTGCGAGGTGAGGGGGTACAGGAGGGGGTTATATAAAAAAAGGCATAAAGGCAAAAACAAACAACATCCTTTGTATACGCATTCATCGGCATTGCCATTTTATCCCTCCTACTGGGCGCAAACGCGCGTGAATGGGCGAGAATAACGAAAAACACGGGACGCGAAAAACTGGGTTGTGTACGACTGGTGCAGAGAGGGAGAGAGGCTATGGGCTTCCCTCCGGCTTTTTCGGCCGATGCGAGAGGCGAAAGGCAGAAGAATCCGGAAAGAGAGAGGGGAGGAAAGACAAAAAGCAAAAGCACACGCAAAGATAAACAAATGAACGGCGTTCCGCTGAAACAATCGTGCCACCCTTCGTATATACACATGCACATATCACAGACAGACTACATGCGTATACATATAGCTGTATACAGAAAAGCTTGCCTTTTACGCTTTTCTCTCTTCTCTCCCCCCTTTCATCACCGTCTAGTTCCTTCGCGAGTACGCATGCGCGCTATTCGTGTGTGTGTGTATATATATATATATATAGATATATACATAAAAGCGCGCGAGCTTTTTAAACGTACCGATAAGGATTTTAATTTCCCAAATGATTGTCATCTCGCTGCGCTGCGGTGTATTGTGCGCTTGCGAACACGCGGAGACGATTCGATAAATTTCGACGATAAGCTGCGTGCGAGAGAGAGAAAGAGCATGAATCGACCGAAACTTGGACAATTCCGCGAGAGCTTTTTTCATCGCTTTTCTTTCTTTCGTCTCTCGTTTTTTTTTTCTTCTTCGGCCCCGTTCGCGTGAATTCGATACATTTGGAGTTCTGAATGGAGGGAGCTTTTTCAAAAGGGGTTTTCTTTTCACACACACACACATACATATAGGAGAGAAGAGATAGCGCCGCGTATATAATATTCTGCGCAAGCGCGCTTTTTTTTATCTCCTTTGAATGAAACTTGCGCGCACGCGCGCACGTTATATTATAATCCCTTCTCTCCTCGAACCATGCGCCGGAGAACACGAGAGAGAGAGATAGAGAAAGGTTATTAATTAAAATGTTTTTGTGCGCTTTTGGACAATGGCGCTGATGATGTATAAAATTAGTGGGATCAGAATTACGTTGCTAATTTATTGTTCATTTCTTTGTTGCATTGTTAATTAAAACAATCGGCTTTTATTACGACTCTCTTTAAGGCCGTGGCGCGCGGCGTTATTGTCGAACATTTTCGCGCGTGCATGCAATGCAGCTCCTGGCGGCGGGAAAAAGAATGGCGTTTTTTTTTTTTTTTAATCGCTCATTCTTATTCATGGAAATATATGGAGCATTACACACAACTTTTATGTGTAGATGTATGAGCTTCAATAGATTCGTTATTCAAATGAACTTTAAAACTGAGCCATTTCCAAAGAAATGTCGAACGCAATTAATGGACTGCGAGGTAACACGTACGTGTGTAAGTGTTGCATTGTTCAGATTGTTAGTATTAATAATAATATCAGGATTCATTTGTCAGAGTTAGAAATTCAAAAAGTCGAAATGGAAGTGTCTATAAAAAGGCATTGAAATCTTATAGTAAAAGGTAAATTTTATTGAGATTTTTATATTGATATGTATCGGTGCGGATACATACATTTTGGAAATTAACCTATTATATATTACGTATGTCCGAAAAAATAATGAATAATAATTGTTTTAAAATAAAAAAGTGCTAAAAATATTCATAAGATTCTCCGGTTTTGCACTGCTATAAAATAAATAATAATCAATCGAAAGTACCATATTATTTGTCTAATCATTTACCAATTCACACCCACAACCGAACCCCTTATTAATTTCAATACAATCTCACGTACCCATCAACTCCATATATTCTAATTACAACGTAATATGAACTTACCACCTGCGGCATCGCTGACATATGTACACGGGACGAATCGGTTTGACGAGCGGGTGGAGAACAAGCCACAAGCTCTCTTGAAGTAGCACTTAACGCCTCTCGCAGTAGCAGCAATAACAGCTCACACCGTCAAATTGCGTGCAATAACAACAACAACAATGCAGGACGTCGCGTAAAATTCGTCCACCCATGATGATCCGTCGTGATGTCACTCACTTGATGCGACGACCGATGATACTTATATATTTCTTTTTTCTTTTTTTTTGTCATGTTGTTCAGTGAAATGGTCCCTGTTTCAATTTTGAGGTATATGACTGAGGATGACCTTATTAGTTCTCTCGTTGTTGATGGTACCATGGTTGAAACTTCCAAGACGATTATATGATATATAATCCATAGCACCTGTAATACACCAACAGCACCACTTATGATACCCAACATCCTCGACGTCTGCGTATACCACCCGACGACACCAATTTTATTTTCACTTATACAAACTTGAATAAACAAACCTAAACTAAACCACTCAATATATAATACAACTAAATGAGGAAGCAAAAACAAAAGAAAATAAACAAACGAAATTATTAACCAAACGATGACACTGAAAAACCTATATAGAACCAACATTATATAATAATCTGCACTCTCGGAACCACGCGCACTCTTATACTATTCACACAGCTGATCGTAAGCCGGTAAGATACTTGTATACATATATATAGATACTTTAAAAAGACTATACGGACGCGTACAGTCGGACGCTCGCACGCGTCGCGCACCGCACGGGAACTGAAACATCGCGGCGCGCCGCTGCGCTCGCCGACAGCCCCCTAGTTGCATGCATGCGCGCGAATTTTACTGCGCCGATTCCCCTCCACGCGGTATACAATATATATATACTACTAGAGGTGGTGAGGCAGTGGGTTGAGCAGTGTAACCATCAGCCCCTGTTTAACGAGGTGTTGCACGCGAACGGAGGTGGTGTAATGTGGGATTAGGTGAGCGATATATATAGGTATATTATGTGATAGTGGCGAAGAGCTGGTGATTGTCTTTGTTTTTCGGGCGATGAAGGATGTTTTTATAAGGGATGAAAGAGAGTGGGAGCAAAGAGGGTAAGTGTGGTTTATGAATTGTTCGAGGATCGTTCGTCGCGTTTGTGGTTACCAAATCGATGAAATTTTGGAGGGCAACCAATCGGAAGCGTCGACTCTGACCGGCGTTACAAACCGTCCGTGTTTATTGGCTCGTTCAATTTGCAAGGTACCGCGGTGGAATTGGGGAGCTGCTACTAGAATTTTCTTGAAAACACTGAAACAATTCGGTTTCTATGCGTTTATTTTTTTATATATATTTGATATATATTTACTATATATAACAAAACTATAAAGCAAAAATTCTTTCAGAATATATTGTTTATTATACATGATAATTTATTATTCCTCTATAATGTTCATACGCAGAAAAATTTTTATTTTACAGTGATTATTCTTTCAATATGTATATCATATATCGTCCATGCACATTGAAACAAAACAGAGCACAGACGAAAAAACTTTCCCTAGAACGCATCATGAGGAACACTTTGAGCCACCCCCCTCAGAACCAGGAACCCATAGAAAACCGACGACAAAGAATAAAAAGTATGTCTCTCGCACTTTCTCACTCGCACAATAAAAGCTCGCGATATCATTGTGTCACGGTTTCGTATATAGGGGAGAAGTGCTGTTACTGCGCCCATCGCCCTTCTAACCAAAACCACGGTTGTACGGTGCGGTTCGCGCCTTCTATCACAACACCATATTATACACATAACGTAGACGCTTATACTTATGCAATATATAATACATAAGCAAAATATGCACACACGTGCCCTATAGAAATTACGTTTCTCGCGTGGGGCAGCTGAGTTTTCGCCTCATCAAACGAAAAGCGATATTCAAAGGACAAAGAAGAAAGAAGAAGAAGAAGCCTTATCGGTGGAACGAGGGGTAGGCACTTTCGCGCCCTTCCCTTTGAGAATAGAAAGGAACGAGGGGGGGGGAAGAAAATTTTTTTTTTTCATCGCTGGCCTCTTTTTTTCGTCAAATGGGGCGCGACGACGCGTTATCGCGAAGCCGTACGACGGGAAATGGGAGGAATCCGTTTCTTTTGCGCAGCGTTTTTGGTATTGATTTTGCAGAGTTTTTAAGGAAACGGAATGACAGTTTTTCCGAGTTTGATGGGGATGGAGATAGGAGGGAGAGAATATTATAGTTAAGCAAACGATTATGACAGTGCGGAATGGATGGTTGGTCATTGTCGTGAGAATATTTTCAAATAAAATGACACAAATGTTTGGTTTTGTTTGATAAAATGCATTGTTTTGAGATATTTTGGGATTTGGTTTGAATGCAGGCATACGCACATATTGTGTCAATTTAACAAATTATAAATAAAAAACAATATACTTTAATAAAACCGAGAAGACTAAAAACCTTTTTCAGTCCGTGACAAAGCCCTGATAGAAATTAATCGTATTTTAAACGTTTTACAATGTTAATTTTCATTTTATAAAGTGTGAGTACAAAATTTATTTCTTATTGGTACATAATATTATGAAATACGAGCAATGTTCGTTTACAGCTATAAAATTAACTAAAATTTGTTAACTTATGGTTACCATCTCTACCAAATAGCCACTACAACCATTAACAATAACACTCATTGTAACAAGGATCTTTTTCGCTCCTCAATAATCACGCTCACCTCCAATGCCAAAACAAAACGCCACCAGTACCATCCCATCGACAATCGCAACCCATTATCTCATTACCGGTCGAAAACGACGACGAAACAAAACGAAAAAAAACCAACCGCGCCGAACTTCGCGGGGGTGGAGGCCAAGACGGGACATGACGGGCCGGAAACGATTATTAAGCGCGCGCCCGCGATTCATGGAACAGAGAGAGAGCCTCAGCGAGTGACCGGAGGAAGTCGGCTAATTGGATTCGCCGTCGTCGTCTACGTCGTCGTCGTCATCGCGGGGGCGCAATTATTTTTGTATTGATAATAATTTCGTCTCTTACTCGCTCATCGACCCCCTGCGCGCACGTTGGCTGCTGCTCTTCTACACTATGTACACACCGCTGCGCGCCAACTGGAATTTCTTTTGTATGCGATGCGATGATGATGCTTTGTTATATATATATATACTATATAGACTGGACCTCGACGAGTATGGACTGAATTTGCAGGGACGATCAGGAACGGTGTCATCTGCGGGACGGTGTACGTGTAATGTGAGCTTTTTAGACCTATAGTTGTTGGTTTGGAATTAGATTTATGGGATTGCGGGTGAGGAATTTCATGAAAATTCGGATCTTGAACGATTTATTTTCCAGTTAAAAAAGCGTAATGTGGATTTTCTTTTATTCTGAGTGGTGGATCTTGTTAATGAGACAATATATTAAGAATTGATCGCCTTCCAAGTTAAAAAATATAATATTGTTATCGGGGCATGTTACGTAAATGTAGTGGGTCCTATAGGACCCAGTCGGTCTTACCGACAAATAAAATATAAAGGTACCGTGATTTACATGTATCACACACTCTCGCGCACATGTGTAAGTATACAAAATCATCAAACCTCGTTGATCATACGTAGCGAAGCTTTGAATAATGCCAATTTATTTAAAAAAAAATTAAAATTTTGATTTTAAAAATTTAAAATTTTAATTTAAAAAAAATTCCATTAAGACCGTATGAGTCCTCCAGGACCCACTTGAAAAATAACACTTCTCGCTACTTTTGAAAAAAGACGGTAAATTGATCTTAGTTGAAGCATTTACAATTAGAATATACAAAAAAAAACGTCACTTTTTCCCTAGGAAAGGGGTCTCGGCACGGAAGGGTTAATTAAATATATTTATAGTTATATTACCGATTATCCACGTACGAATAGTGTTTTTGTTTTATAAACTAAAGATAAAAAATATGCCAATATGCAAGACAGTAATACTTTGAATTTTGTAATAGCAACTGATTTATATTTAAAAAATCGATACAAACTATACCTACAATTTTTATATCTTATTCCTACAACTTACCTTTATTTTTTTCATAAAAAGGTCGTGGAGACTTTTACTTTTTCAAAACTTTATACACACAATACAATGTCATCGCGTTAAAGCGAGCGTCCACGAGGACGACGTCAACGTCGGGCGCTTGTATGGCATCTCCTTATCCGTGCCAATGAGCAAAGACAATTGTCGTGAAGCTCTTTCTCTCTCTGTCTCTCTCTCTCTCTCTCTCTCTCTCTCTCTCTCTCTTCGCGAAAGAATGACTCCGTAAACGCGATGATGGCAGAATAAAAGAATACAGAATAAGGGAGCAAGCAAGAAGGCAGGCGCAAGTGTGCAAAGTGTGCAGTGGGCGCGCACAGCCTGGGAAAAGAAAAGCGGGACACAAGCACGTGGAGACGGAAGTAAGGATAAACAAAGCAGGGGGAGGAGGAAACTAATTAAGAAACATTTTGTCATGATTGTTACTACATTTTTTCTAATTTTTTGTTAATCCACAAAAAAAATAGTAGGCATTGGTAAACCAAAGAATATGACAAAAGTAAATGTATAATAACAATCGGCAAAGAGGAAAAAGAAATGTATATATTCGAGATTAGAGAGTAAAAGCAAAGGGAAGACGAAGACAAGGAAAGAGCAAAAGTAGCGCGCACGCGGCAAGCAAGCAAGCATGCTCGCCTCTTTCTTCTATATAGGTACGCATTTAAATAAATAGCGTTTCATTATAACTTTTGTGCCCGCGCTCGTGCGCGCGTTACTGTCCGCTCCTGACAATGCCTGAAACAAAGCGGCCCTCCATTGTTTGCGAAATAAAAGAAAACGCGCGCGCGCGCGCGTAGGTACCGTGTGGAGAGCGAGTGCGCGCGCTTTTCTCCGCACTCGCGAAAGCTTTCCTTCCCTCTCGTCGTCGACGTCGTCGTTCTTCTCTCTATGTATATATACGCGGACTCGCGATCCCACTGTGACACGGTATGTGCAGGTGTGGGTTGTGTATATATGTGGATGTGTATAGTTTGTGGGAGGTAGGGTGGTATATGTATATAATTCGGAAATTGTGTTTTGATGGTTAATGTGTAATAATGATGCATTGCAAGGGATGTGTATTGATTGGAAAATTTCTTTTAACCTTTATAAATATAAGAACACTTGATAAAATTAATTACAAAATTATTTTCTTAAACATAGAATTATGTATTGATGTAAGAGAATGTGCATCACAAACGTATAGATAAACTTCTGAATGATTTTACTCACTAGATGTCTTGAAATTAGTAAGAAATTAGAATTATATCATAGAACGCTAAAAGTAACTTAAAAATGATGTAGTGAACGAAGGTTTAAAATTAAAATAGGATACTCTTCACGCATTATGTATAATAAAATTCTGGAGCACAATAAATTAAAAATTTTCCATACTCAATCAAAATTCCGAAACCGGCAAAGTTTCCAAACTTTTCCAAGCCCCTTTCCCAATGTTTCATAACCAGCAACTGAAAAAAATACACCGTAAACCTGAAATCCTTAACCATTTCGTCTCCTTCAACCGTGCACTTATATAACCGCACTTCCTTCTCCTTACACCTATACCGGTTTATATACAAGACGGTCGCAAGTCTTATACACGGCTAGCCTAGCCGCGCGTAGAGTGGCAGTATCGCGTGGCTTAATGAAGCCGCTGTTTTCCATTTAATTAGAATCCTGTGCTTAATCCTTCCTTGGGACATTAAGACGTCGCACGCGCGCGTTAGCAATATCTTCTGCATATTGCGCAGGCGCGCGCACCCTTTCGCGCCCCACGACGACGTGCTCGAAACTTTAATCACTTTGCGCTTGGATGTCGCGAGACTTGAGGAGTCTCGAGGATTTTATGCTTTTTTTTTATTTAGGAGACGGGAATAGTGACGTATATATATGTGCAAATCTAACAAACGTTGCAAAAAACTTCGAAAAATGGACCCAAAAATTTTTTTTCGATGACACCTTCCAAATTAGGTTTTTCTTATTAGTTAGGGTGTCTAGAAAAGATATCTGTTGTTGAACAAAGTTCATCGAAGGGTATCATTTTTCTGGGACCAATAATCAATTGTTTAAAAGTGATTAAAAATTGCTTTAGTTTAATTCTAAATTATTCCACCAAAAACAGCTTAATAAAAAATTTGGAAAAAGGAAAATAAAACTAAAGAGCGAGTACTTTTCAAATATTTTTTCAGAATTAAAAAATGTTGAATCCTTCAAAAGTTACGTGAGTTTGAAGTTTTTTTCAAAGAATTACCTTTTTAAATATATTAAGATACTTGTTTCATCTTTTACTTTTGAAATGTATTAATAATTTATCATTACAAAAATAGTTTTTAATTTGTAACAATAGTGAACACTATATGTAAATTATAATTACTAGATTATTTAATTAAAACTGACCATATGAAATAAAATAATCGTTATTCGTAAAGGACAAAACAACAAATGAAAAAAAAAATTAATTTCAAACATTTATCGTATTGCAAATGCATAGAGATATATTTTATTTCTATAGACATCAAAAACATTGTTAATTAAATAATTGATTTAAAAACTATAGGTATATGAATATCAATATAAATAAACAAATACGTCCCGTAACTTTATATACATAACGAATTTTTATGATATAGCGTTTCAGAATATAGATACCAAACAGGAATCCAACCCCAATTGAATCCGAAAGCGGTGGTATGGCTATAGCGACGCGCGCCCGCTTGCACAACTTTTCGTCAGTTAAATCAGCGCGCCGCAAAAAGCAAGCACAAAAGACAGAAGCTCGCTATACCGCAATAAACCTTTTCAGCGCTGCAGTTTTCTCCTCCACACACACACACACATATATAGAACCTCAGAACGACGTCAACGACGACGAACAAATAATTGGCAAAAACTCCTTTCCCCGGTACACGACGAGAGAGCAAAGTTGCCGCGGCGCTGCTCTCTACACTATATACACCCGTCGATATCGCACATCGCGAGTCCTTAAAAGAGCGCGGCACGAAAAAAGTCAGAGGCACGCGAAACTGCGACGAAGGGAGAAAGAGAATATTGTTCGCGGAATTTCGCGTCGCGGATGCGCCCAGCTACCACGAACAATGAGCATGCAAATGATCGGCCGAAGATCGATATGGGGCGGGCAAAGAGGGAGGCGGGAGGGGGGGGGGTCAGAATTTTCCGTGCTAGACAAAAGCGTAGCATACAGCAGCAGCAGCAGCCAGTATGCCGACAATGGGACGAACGGCATTACGTATGCAGCGGTGCGCCGCCTCTCTTTTCGAATTCGTTGCATTCTCCGCAAGCGCGTGCGGCTCTTCCGCGCGACGACGACGAGGAGGTGCGGTGATGGTAAATTGCGAGCGCCGCCGAGTTCAATGCGAGAGAACCTTTTTTTCTTTTGCTCGTCGTCGACTCGCAGCAATAATCGAAATTGTTTAATTTCTTCGCGTTGTATCGGCTGTGATCGTTTTGCGGTGCGAGGAGGGAATATGCGATGGAGGGCTTAATTGGGTGTGATTGAAGGGGCGCGTTGAATTATGTACCGTCGGATATAACGAGTGTCGAATTGCTTGCTTGATTGAGGCTCATTATATTTAAGGCTACTGCTGGAATAATTGATTAATGCGAATATTTTATTTCTTAATTTTTCTTGATTATCAGGGTTGTGACCGCGGTGAATTTAAATGTATTTTGTGGCTAAAATTACGTCGTCTACGTCTTTATCATAAATTTATTTCTTATAGTAAAAAAAAATATATAATTTTATACACGACAGTTAACTATATGTATATTGAAGAAACTATAACTTTATATATAGGTATAAGAACAAAATCATCAACCTTGCATCTCCATCACTCTTCGACTTGCGTCCTTCTCCCTCATAAATCATAATGCATCCCAACCCAGCGCACATATCGCCTTCTATTCCTCCACAACTATACACACATACTCTATATATACATACACACCACGTGGTCAAGACTCAACGCGGCGAGAGGAGAGAGAGAGAGAGAGAGTGAACGCGCGAAGTTATATACACGCTCTCTCGCGCTTGCACGCCGCGGCTATATGGCTTCGTTACGCGTCCATTTGCCACGGCGTCAGCCCCGGGCCGCGACTGAAAGACACCAATTTATAATTATTGCATTGAATGGAGAGCCGCTATACCGACATACACCACTGCTGCTGCTACCGTCCAACTCTCTCTCTCTCTCTCTCTCTCTCTCTCTCTCTCACTCTCGCTTGGCCATTCGATATTACCAGCTATTGTGTAGTTTAGATTCTACGCTGAAAGAGCAGTGGCTATACCACCGCCCCCCGCGACGAAGCTTCCGTCCTCACGCGAGAGCAGTAGTGGTCGACGATGTTGTACGATGTATATATATGTGTGCAAGCAGAGTGTACTCGCGGTTTTAGGATATAGAGCACAGCCGCTGCGATGGAAGAGAGTAGTAGAGTTGTCTTTTGGGGTGGTTATAGCGTTGGTAGTGGTGAATGAATTGGAGAGGGAGGATAAGTGATTTTTACGGAAAGAGGGGTTTTGAAAGAGAGGGAAATTTCGGATTGGATTAAGGAAATGATGATATTTTCACTGTGATGAATGTGTATGGGTAGGTTCGAAGTCTATGGGTTTAAGGGTAATGTATTGGATAGGTAAATTGCCGAAATTTCATAAATGGTAGCAATTCTGTAAAGTTGTTTCGAAAAATATCTTGTAAAATCTAATTTATTTGTTGCATTAATCATTTACATTCATAAAAAATAAAATAAACTACATGTACATACCTGTTTATGATTAATTATCATCCTATAAATAATCCTATATAACAATAAATTTACTATCTTGTCAAAACACTCATCATTCTCGTAGCATAAACCTCGAAATATATAAAAAATATTCTTCTCCCCAAACCAAAATAAAAAAATCCCTATATATATGCGATATACATACATATAAGCCTCACTCCCTCCTCTCCATTTACCAAGCCCCAAATAGAATTAACATCGCGCAATTTCGAACTTCCGGGGCACAAATCCGAGCGCTTCTCTCTCTCTCTCTCTCTCTCTCTCTCTCTCTTTCTCTCTCCGCACGCCGATCTGTGCACATACATAGAAACACCAGAATGAGGGCGAGCGACCGTACGGGCAAAGGGAAAGAGAGAGAGAGAGAGAGAGAGAGAAACGTGGCGCATATTTTTATGTCATCGCGCGAACGTGGTTCTACTGCTGGACGCATTGTTGTCGCGAGACAAAGGCAAATGTGGCGGAAAAATTGCGGAGAAAAGGCGCGGAGACCCGATGAGCGAGGAGTAAAAGAGAGAGAGAGAGAGAGGGAACGCGACAAAGCGGAATGGGTTAATGTCGGCTCTACTCCCACCCGCTCGTGAACGCACGCGCGCCGCGCGCGCCTCCCTGATGGTTATTCGACGAACGTTTTTTTCTCCCCCCGTTTCGCACCTTTTTCCTTTATTTTATTGCGAGAACGTTGGGTGCCATCAAGTGAATTCCTTTACGGGAAGTGCGAGGTGCACACGCGTGCGCGAATGTTTTTTAATGAAAAGGTGAAGGAAGAGAGTGGGTGTGAATCGTAGTCCGAATGGACTGTCCTTATAGTGTTTGGTCTTTTTGTATTACAGCACGATGGATTTTATACTATAGTTCTTGGTGACCATTGAAAAAATGAAATCATATTCCGTGACTGTATGTGTGACTTTACATCATGTAGACGATGTAGAATATTTTATAATATATAATTTACCGTCTTGCTCTGAATAACTGATTTATAATGATTGAATAAAAAATAACAGACTGCTTGTTTATAGAACAAAAAAATATTGCGATAACCAGTTTAATTTAATTGAATCGATACAAGATAGTTTTGAAAACAAAAAAACAAGTAGACTGATTAAACATCCTGAACCGCCACTACACCGTCTCACTCCGCAAGCTCGAAACTCCACTCACTCATATACATACCGCTCGCTCACAGCAGTCTCCGCCAACCAGCTTTCCGAAAAATTTCGCAGCCTGCACGTTCGGCAAATGTAGACAATAAAAACCATAAAGAGAACAAAAGCGCTCACCCACCGAGCCGCTCGCTCGCGCACATAACGAAAGCTCGCGCTCGTTCTCCCGATGAAAAGAACGATAGAGAGAGAGAGTGGGAGGAAGAGAGGAAGGGAGATCGGCATAAAAAGAGCGAGTAGAGACAGCATCAGCAGCAGCAGCAGCAGCAGTAGTAGAGCAACGGGCAGATTTAATTAGCATGGACCTCGAAGCCGCAGGCTATGGTCCTCTCGAGGGTTCGCCTGCACAAGGGCAAGAGAGGAGGGAGAAGGGAAGCGGCCAGTTGGAGCGTTAAAGTTAAATGACGGTTGGCGGCTGCTTATTCTTCCCGGCAACTGATGCTTGATAATCTGCGCGAATTCGCTGCTCGGCTAAGCCAATTCTCTCTCAATGGAGCAACTCAGCCGACGTATAGCCGCCGCTGCTGCTGCTACTGCTGCCGACGGCGGGGGCTTAATTGTAGTTACTTCGACATCTATCCGCGGGATCCGTCGGTGATTTTTTCTCTTTCTCTCTCGCTCGCTCGCTCGCTCCTTTCGCGCAATTGTGTGCGTGTGGTGTATATACTATACGCTGATTTTTTTCGCGCGGGAAAGCGCAAGAACCACGCGTGCACGCTGTGTGCTCGATTATTCGGAATTATTAATAACGGGGGTGGGCTTTGTTTGAGTTTCAATGTATAGGTGTGTATATATATGTATATATATGCGAGCGTGCGTGCTATAGGGTTGTGTTAGCTAAATTTATAGGGCACATGTAGAGAGATATTTTTCAATATTCTCTGAACTTGATTTTCTGCCTTTAGTTTTCAAGCTATATTATTATAGCTTTTATTGGAAATCAGATATATAGCTTCTGGAAATTTAGATTCAATTGTGAAAAATTAAAAGTTTACAATAAAGCGCGTTAATGGGTTGTATAGTTGGTTTTTGTTACTTTAAGCACTAAGCAAGCACTCGACAATTGGCTGTCCATCAATGGATGAAAAAAAATTTTCCGCAGTTCATTGATATATAAAGAATAAAATACATTTTCAAAAGTTTCTTCAACGCAATGACCGTGCACAGCGCTGTATTGAGAATAATTTGAATGAAACTCTATTCGACTTTTTGTACGCGCGTGTGTGTATCCTATTGTTGTACTACAATGCTTTGTAATTTGAAATTTAAATATAATTATAATAAACAATGCGCGAATGATTAACATTTGAAATGAAATAATGTCATATTGGTATAATTCATTACGTAATAAGTGTTTATCAATAAACTTCGCTCTTCAACCATCTTTAACTCATCGAAGTGTATAGGTGTAGAAAATCGCCTCTCTTATACGCGAAAAACCGGAAAATTCATCACCGTAACATCGAGATCAAAGCCCACTTTTGACTCGAGCCCTCGAAGTGGCTCTCCACGTACATCGGAAGAGTCCTCAAGCTCTCTCACCTCAACTGCACCAAAAAAACCTTCAACAACGTTCCGATCGAAAAATCATTCTATATCAATCCCGAAACCAACCATAATCTCTCAACAAAAAAATCCTTATCGCATAAATATATATATATATATATATATGTACCACACGCATAGCAAATCTCGCACATTAAAACGAGAAAAGCAACTATACTACTATTACTACTACTACTATATGTCCGTTGCCGCCGACAAAGCTCGCGTTTACGCGCGTGTGTAAGAGTAAGAGAGAGACACGCGGACCGACGTCGAACAATGCGTCGAAACAATGCACGCAAGGAGGACGACGACGACGACGAGCCGGCGCGCGTTACAATGTGGACAATAGGCAGATATGCGCTCGACGACGACGACGACGACGTGTACGGTGGAGAAGGGGGCAAAGAACGAGGAGGAGGAGGAGGAGGAGAGAGGAACAATTACGGCCCCGAGGAGCTACTAGGCAAAAGGGACGCAGCGGAGGTAGAAGGGTGAGGTAAGAGTCAGAGGGGAGGGCGTCACGTCACGGAAGATGCCGAAGGAGAAAGAAACGAGGGGTTGTGTGGGTGGTGGTGGTAGTGGTGGAAGGGTTTCTGTATACATATGTGCATGGATTTGGTTGATACGTCCGTTGATTTGCGTAAGGTGGATGTAAGTAATATATTGGTCAACATTTGAGTTCCTGATGTTTTTGAACGATTGTTGTTCTATGAGGTTTGGCCCGTCAGACTTGATTGGTTTTAATGTATAAGTATAGTATTAGGAAATGTTTAATGATTATAGGAACATTAATTTTATTAATTTTATAATAAAGTAATGACTATAATAACCTATATTTTAAAAAGTATTTTTGTTAAGTATTTATACGAAATAAAAAAACAATCCTTTTTTTAAATACAATAAAGTAAGATAAAATAAAAAAAGACCTCAAAATCAATGCAGCTTTGACGATTTTATTTATCATGTATCGCCAAATTCTGTAACATTTCATATAGTCATAGCTATATATATATATACAAACAATTCAGCTACGATAAATTCCCAGTCACATCATACCAACAGCATCGACGTACCGCGCGCACAAGCTGTCGCCACCACAATCCATACACTCGATCAAATCATCGTCATTTTTCTCCCATCCCCGCAAGCAGTACATCGAACAGATTGACCAAGACTCGCCTAAACTGCGAGGTATATGTATGTGCGTAACTATATACATACCTCCCACCCCTTCGTTTCAGCACCCCTTCCTCCTCTCATCCTCCCTCCCTCCCACCCGCGAGGTGAGACGGGCGCGCGCGATGTGCTTTATGATTGAAAGAGAGCACCACGCGGGGGTGGCAGGAACGGCGCGGCAATGGCGGTATATAGTATATAGTAGTGGGGATGGGTGCTAACAATGAGCGAGCGAGAGGGAGAATGTCAAGTGGACATTGTTGACGGTGACAATGCCGCTGAAATTGCCGGAGAACAAAGAGGTCTTATGATGACGCTGCTGGCGAGCGAGCGAACGAGCGAATTGAGCGAGAGAGAGAGAGAGTGAGCACACAGGGCCCTGGACACAAACCTATCCCTCCCTACCTCCCTTCCTCTCTCGCGCTCTGTTGTGCGCGCCCGATTATTCTCTCTAGCTTTCGATCTGTCTTTCTCGCGCGCGCGCGCGCCGCCAGAATCAAAGAGAAAACGGCCGTAGGGAGGATGAGGGTCATCGGTGCTGATGGGAGGTGGCGAGGAAGAGTTACAAAAACGTAAGTGATTGACCCTATATACCCCCTTTAGACACGGTGCCGATAACGCACAGCTCATATGTGGAATGCTATAGTGTACGGGTGCGAGATTGTATTAGCATAATACTTATAATTCGTTTACGTTTTTCAGTAGATTCTGCGGTTTCTATATTCTTTTCTTATTTTTATTTGTGCACGGCTTAAATAGGTATCTGTTGCGGTTTCTAATCTTTTGGGTGGGTATCAAAAAAGCAAACGTTCACTTTGTATTTGTAGTAAAATATCGAATTTTTTATTCCGAATTATTTGTACAACTATAGGAAAATAATGTATATTATTTTCATTAAAAAGATGAAATAAAAATGAAATGAAAAATATTTTAATATTATACAGGGTTAAGGGTATTGCGTAGATAAATCAGAACAAGAAATAAAACTATAAAGTAATGTATATATTTAAAAAGTCAAAAAGCTCGCATTCTCGGAATAAGTGCGCATAGATGCGTGAATTCTGGAATTCGTTTGATGCGAACATTGAGAATCCTATTTTTCGTAAATAAATTTGATCGACAAAGCTCTGTACTAACAGAAATATCGCTGCCAATTCATTGGAACTTAGCTTCCTCAAACTAATTTATCGATTCCTTTTATTAAATAGAAATTCAAAAAATAAATTTTTCATGAAAAAAATTGGAAATATTTTATGGAAAATATTAACTTGTTTCATGGCTATTCATTTGTAATTTATTATTTGATAATTTTAATTCTTGTATAAGGGTTTACAATGGAAACCAATCGCAAATACAAACTCTGATGTAGGACCATTCTTCATCAAACTCTTCTTCTTCAAGTCCACGGTCAACGTTATCACGTCGTACATTGGGTCGAAATAAAGAAAACCGCTGCCAATTCATAGGCACTTAGCTTCCTCAAACTAATTTATTGATTTCTTTTATTATATTGAAATTCAAAAAATAAATTTTTCACGAAAAAAATTGGAAATATTTTATGAAAAATATTAACTTGTAATGGTTTCATGGCTATTCATTGCTGTTCCATTTGTAATTTATTATTTTGTGATTTTAATTCTTATATACTTTGTCGAAAACTATCAATAATCTACCTCTACAATGAATTTTGAAGCGAATAAGACAATTTTACTCTCGTAAGGGTTAAACATACAAAAATCTTTTTTTTTTTCATTTTTCCATTTTTACGTTTTTTTTAATAACAAAATAACTGTAATAGCTAGAAAATTAATTTTTTTTAGAAAATATAAGTAATTTAATTCTCTTTCGAATGCTATACATCTCATTCAGATACATAGAACCGTTCTTGGGAAATTACGATTTTAAAAAAAGTAAAAAACAATTTAACCTCAAATATCTTCTAAATTTATTGATCAATCCTTTTGCCCAAAGAACTGTCTCGATTTTTATACAAAATCTATTCCTGTAAAGAATTTGAAAATAAATTATAGTTGTGCAACGACAAAAAAATCACTTTTTTTTAAAAATTATTTTTTTTCTCCAAAAATAATGAATAAAAAAAGCTAAAAATTTAGTAAGTTATAGTACTCAATATCCTTTATAATCAAAAAAATATTCATGTTATTATCTTTTTTTAATTTCAAAATATAACCTATTTACAAAATATTACGTTTTCATCAATAAATTTTTTAAATTGTAGAGAATTTTATCCTGCATACAGAGAATTATAAACAATATTTGGTCTAAATATTAAAAAAATCGAAAAAATAATTTTGAATATTGAAAAATGGCTATAAAAAAATTAATTTTACAAAAATAGAATATTGACCCTAAGAGTTTGAGCAAAATCTAAAAAGATGATGACTGAATCGTTAAAATCGGTCGAGTAGATTATGAGATATCAGCGTTGGACATACATACATACACATATACATCCATACGGACGTTTTCTAAAAATAGTGTATTTCGATTACAAATTTTATAAATAACATTCCTAACAGATTATATAAAAATTTTTTTTTAATATCACAAAGCTTCTTCTAGGCGAAAGCAATACAAGATTTTTCGGAAACGTACGTATAGAAACCAAAGAAACAGAACGTCCCTCTGCAAAAACAAAGAGACGTACGTATAACGATATCATCCCAAGCTTGATGTAGTCGTAGTCCAATCATTCCGAGTTTTTCATAGTGTGCTTTTATATTTTCACCCTTTTTCTCTTACTCTGTTGGAGAGAGGACAAAATAGTCCAATATTAATTTAGATTTATTTAAGTTCGAAATTATAATAAGAAAAATACAAGTATATTTTGAAAAGGA
>JAWWEQ010000055.1:27946530-28072559 GCA_035583055.1 Torymus tubicola
TATATATATATATACATGTCGGTGAATTATCGCGTTGGATCGCCGCCAGTGAAATTTTTACCGACTGGGCACTAGAATATATATACATGTTATACGTGTACGCAGTGTAACATGTACGTGCGCCGGCATAAGGAATATCTCAATGTCGCGGCGAATGGTTAAGTAATGTGTTTTTGTGCAAAAAAGAATTTATGCGCTTTATCGGGGAATGGCGTTTTGTACTTATATCTGAATTCGCGTTCAAGTTTCGTAATTTAAATGTATAGCAGAGTTTAAAAAGAATGCGATGATTTATTTGATTGCTAAAGATATATTAATCTGATTTTATTGGTATTTTACAGATTATTTAAGTAATTATAAAAATCAATCGTTATACTAAATTAGAGATTATATTGGGGAATTTATCTTCTCGAAATTTCAGCATTTGTGTGTACTACTACAAACGACCTGCTTTAATTTACTGCTTGTATTTCTCTAGTTTACTTTTACTATTACTTTTTGTGTCTTTAATAATAATGTTCGTTGGACATTTTTAATATAGTATTTGATAAATATTCTGATATTTTGGATACCTTCAAGCTTCTTTTATGACGCACACCCTGAAGCAAAGAGTATATTTTCAAAGCTTATTACTTTTTTTTGTTAGTCATATCTACAAAATTACTGCATTGATAAGAAAACTATTACTAGAAATTTTACAGAATGTTCTTTAAAGTTTACAATCAAATGGTTTCCTTTTACTTATAGAAAATTCATTTCATATAAAACGAATTTTCTACTTACACAATAATAAGAAGATTTCCTCTGCGTAGAAGAACATTTTTGAGAGTATATCGTTAACCTTTCACAATGCGAAATACTGCTGCTGTTATGAAACTTTTTTATTATATGTTCTGGTTTTCTTAGATCTGCGACGAAAAGATACAAATAAAAATATATTTATTAGAAACAACTCTGAGAATTCTTTTTACCGATTTCTCAGTACGAACAGAGTAACTTCATGACTTTTAATCAAATACGGCCAAATCAAGAAAGTAATAAATCGAGGTCCCTCGACAATTACAATAAAATCCTTAGCACAAAAAAAGGAATAGCAGCTATCAATCTTGGAGCATCAAACCCTAACTTATCTCCAAAAGAGCAAGCTTTACTTACTCAACGAAACAGTCTTCCCGGGTAAATTCCGCACTTCCGACTCTCATATCTCTTTTCTTCTTCTCGTTCCCCTCTTCCTTAGTTCTCTCGTGTCAGGAATAACGCGCTTGCGCACAAGACATATACGTGAGGATTAAAGGCGATCGGCGATTAAGACACGGCGTGCCCGGCGTGTTGTTGCATGTGTCGGTCCGACATATACATAAACGCACGCGTTTGGTTGATCTTCAAAGCGAGACGGTAATTTGCATTCTTTTCGGACGCCTTCTCTTGGCAGTACGTATATCCTTTTGAGATACGGTATATATATATACGTGCGCACGTGACGTGCAAAGAGACACGGGATATGGTCTTTTGGTACGGTACGTGGCTTCCAGGTGACGAAGTTTTCGCTCTCTCGGTGCGACAAAGTGAAATGTAGTTCGTGATCGATATTACCGAGAGGTTCCAGGTAGCTTTGTAGCTTCATTATTCTGAAGAGGGTTCACCCCAATTTTTTAGGCTTCCACTTGACAGCGTTTTTGCTTTTTGGAAAAAGTTATATAAGTGACTTCTTGTCGTTTGATGAGTGAAAAGTCGTGCCTCTACTATTTGCATGGTAGCCATTTTGCTATTTGGTTGGGAATTTATTAAAAATATTATGATAAGGACGGTAGTAAAAGTGTATATTTTTATTGTTTGTTTGATATTGGTCATAGATTTGTCGAAGTATTTGTACAGATATATAGTTAGCGAATCTTCATCGCTACGCTTAAAGACGATATTACGCTCGGAGAAATCGCGGAAAATTTATTTATTTATACTCTTAATAGCAAAATATTATTGTTTAATATGCGAAGTTTTTCTCACTATAATAAATAAAACGCACTTTTCTATGCCTTAGATGAATCTATACTTTCTCTTCCTGCATTTTCTCAGCGAAATTTCTTCTTTAATCTTGCGTCGAGTATCGCATCGATACCGTCTATTTCAGGTTACTTCAATTATAGCTAAATGTTAGTTTGAATTCGTGAAAAATTTATAACTCAATCTCTACGTTGCTGTTTAATTTTTCTATAAAATATTGGAACGGAAATTTCTCTACCGGATATGCGAAAGTAGACATATCGCATATTGTAAGACCGGAAACATTCTAGCTATTTGTAACATTTCAAAATGAAAATTTTACAAACTATGACGCTGTTTCTAAAACGTTTCTGATATATCATACATAAAATCTCTCTTTAGTCGGCGTGTCTTTAAGAAAATTTTAATTTTGTTTTAGAATTTCAGTAGACAGTTATTTTTGCTGTACCGCCGTCATAAACTATGAAAGTTTCGATATTACAACCGATGCTATCTTTTTATCGGCGTACTTGTGTTTCGTGCAAGATCATTTGACGGAACGCCGTCATAAGATTACCGATAAAAATACCAAAGTGCTCTCTTATTTTTCAAAGCAATCCCACACATACTGTAAAGAACGCATTAAAAGTGGACGGAGAAGAACCATTGGGAGTATCCATACAGCTCGGAAACTCGAGTTTTACTACATCGCGTGGGAACATTTCTCTTGGGCATTTGGATTATCTGATTTCTATACAGTAAAGTGATTTTTCCACGAAAGTATATAGAACGTGATATTTTAAAATACTGAGAAAAATATTCCAAACTCTTTTACGGACCGTACATGGCTAGAGAAAACAAACAGGATATTGGGTCTTAAATTGGATGAGAGATAGAAAGCGGATCAACAACGAAAAATTCCTATATTTTTATTAAAATTAAAAATATAAAGCGTAAAATTTATTTTAAACTGTACAAAATCATTTAACCTCATTTAAATTAGTCGTTCAATTCGTGTCCCCATTGATCTTAAAGCTCCGCGAGACGTTCTTAAATCAATTGCCACGAGACTCTTGCATTTAATAACAGAGCGTCTAATGGGATTCGCCGCACGGCGCCAACGAAAACTGATTCGCGCGCGAAAGTGGCGGTAATGGTACCATCTATGAAAATGAGGAGAACGAGGGAGAACAAGGGAGAAACTCGAGGGACGATTGATTTTCCTACTTTCTTGGAAGGCAAACTCGCGCGAAGTTGTAGCGCGAAGGTAAGGCCAATCCTGTTTCACGTCTAACTGTAAATATGAGATTTGTCGCGATTATTTGTTTGCTTACATCATACACCTGATGGCCAATAGGAATTACTATAGTGCGAGCTTAATTTAATCTACTGTTGAAGGTATTATCGAGCTTCGGAATAACTTTGAACGAAAGCTTTGCAAAACAAGATAAGTTAGTCGTACTGCCATGGTACATCTGTGCCAATTAAAATAGAGTTATTTATGTGATTTTTAGAGCTACTTAAAAGCATCTCAAGAAGACTTGACATTTTTATTAAGATAAGAGAATTTTCTAAAGCAGATAGTGCGCAAAATTGCGATTCTTAATTATTATTAAACAATATCAGCGGCCTTTGTCATTGCCACCTGATCCAACAGCAGAGGGATATAACTTTATCAAAGGAGTTCACTTCAAAAAGATCTTACCTTCTTCATGCGCGCCGCCAGTTTTCACTTCAGACTAGATTCATTATTTTACACGGTTTTTAAATTATAAAAATATTCTCGTAGACATTTGACGATGTAAAAATCACATAGAGATATAAAATTATTTTAAGATTTTGCGAATTAATGCAAAACATCTGAAAAATCATGTGCTCGAACGAGGCAGAAATTACGCGAAAATTGCATAGGTCGTTAATTCTACCTCTTTTGGAAGGTAATGAAATTGCGTATTCGTTAAACTTTGAGCGTTTGGTATCTTTAATGCACACTATGATCATGAAGTCATCTACCAAACGGTATCATTTTAGAATGAAGTCCACGATCGTAAAATCACTAATCTTAACGACTTAAGTTGATCGCAGACCAGATTAGTTTTACAACTGTGCCATCATGACAACTGAATTTGATTTCCAAAAATATCGAGAGCAATGAACATTTCAAATCTTATCTTGACAAAAAAAACTATTCCTCTCCTTAAAATTGCAATTTTTATCATTTCTAACATCCTAGTGAATTTTGAACCAATTCCATATAATTCCAAGAACTCCCAGAACCACGACTTCCCCACTGCTCCAGTAATAATCCTCTCGTCGCTTCTTCCCAAAAATAAATCCAGTCCCAAAAGCACTCAATTCCAGTGCAGTGCAGCAGCAGCAGCAACCCCTCCTCCTGGGAGCATACGATGCTCTTCACAGGCATATACAGTATATATAGAGTATGTCGAAACGCGCGCGTGATGCGGCGCGCCCGCTGCTACCCGAAAATCAATAGACAAATCCCTCCGCACTCACTCGCTCTTCTCGCTTATATACGCCTCATGCTGTGTCCAGCGAAAGCATCGACCGAAAACTCATTAAATCCAGGAGGGGGTAACTCGCGTACTGCATACGTATCGCATAGACCACGCGGCGACGACGTGTCCTCCCTCCGGCTACACATACATACATGTGTGTGTGTGTATATACGTAGATAGTACTCTCGGTGTTCCCGTGAGGAGAGGGTGAGAGTATAAGTGAGGGAGAGATACGACTCAAGACGTAACAGCGGCGCCCTGGAGCCGAGACGACGTCGTAGTAGCAGTCGGTGCAATTACCGCGTCGTCGTCGTCGTCGGCTGCAGAGATTTCCTCGCGATGCACGCGAAACGAGAATTTATATATATACTGTGGAAGAGGAGGAAGAAAAGGATGGGTAGAGGTATTGTGGCGGGACCGAATGCATAATGGAAAATTGACGAGCCGTCCTAGCGTGCGGCTGCTTATCTATATCTCTCTATATATAGGGGCGAGTCTTTCTTATTTTGCTGGCGCGATGCGCTTTTTTACGCGGGAGGGAAATTGAGATGACGGGGAGAAAGGATTGGCGGGGCTTGGACGAATTTCCGGTAGTTTTTTTATGGAGGAGTTTTTGTACGCGGGGTATGCGATGAGCAAGGCGCTGATGAATCTTCGCGCGTGCTAGTTTTCGGGGCGAGAGATGTGGGGAAGAGAAGAATGTGGAACGAACTGAAGAGCGTGAGGATGTTTGGTTTGGTGATAACGAGAGCCATTGTTTTACCACGGAAATTAATGGGTTTTTTGTTTTCAATGGGTTGTGTTATGTGGTTTACTATCTGTAGTATGTTACTATTTAGTATGTCACTGTTGTGAAAGAACATTTTGAGTTTTACGTAGACATATAGATTTTTTAATTATTATATTCGTAGATGATTTATACAGGTTTTGCTTTATCTGCAGGTAGACTATTACCAAATCAGTGGTATTCTATGACTAATAATTAGTGAATTTTTGCTGATTATCAGTAATACGTGCACTACTCATTAGATATAAGTACCCGTGAACTGTTTTTAATTTGGAATGTATATATAAACACACTTTATAATCAATTCAAAGTTAATGAATGTTATATATATATATTGAAGTTGGTGTGTGTTTGATTTAATTTTCATCTAATTAATTTAACACTTGGTTTATAAACCGAAGGTAATATATAATACAAAATATTTGCCATGTATTTCCCATCAACTGTAAATAGAACGGTATAAGTGTTTCGCCAGCAAGTATTGCATGAAAATGTTAGAATCGATTCTTTAATTAAAATAAAGACAATAAATAAGAAGTAGTCTGAAAACACAAGTTGTATAATAAATTCATTGTTTTAAAAAGAAATTTTTTGTTATCATAATATAAATAGGAAAGGGTAATTTTACATTACCATTTAATGAAAATTATCTTTGTAGAATAGCACCGTAAATGAACAGTAAGTAATTAAAAGTTGCTAATTAATTCGATGAAAGTGTTTGATATTGCGTGTTCTCTTCTCTTTTTTGTCCTTCTTGAATGTTAAATCGAACACGTGAGTAATTTAATTGGTTCGTTATATTGATCAATGCACATAACTCGATATTAAGATAACAAATTAATATTTTTTTGAATATATAACTTGGTAAAATCTCTAAAAATTAATAATACAAATTTTAAAATACACTGTTCGAAAACTTCCATGTATACAGATATATATTGTGTATATTTTGAAATGCAAAATGACTACTGTAAATAATAGAACTTATTTGAAAATATTTTGATGAATAAATATGTATATGTTTTATGGAGATTTTTAAGTGGAATTGATTTTTAGCATAATTTATTAATGTTGAATACTTATTAGTAATTAACAATTATCAAAAAATAATGGTTATTGTAAAGAAATTAATAGTTAGTATTATTGATTTCTGCAAAAGTAGTTAAAGTATATTCAATATTGAGAAATAATTGTTACTGTAACATGGTACAATAATACCGGAAAACAGTTTTCTACATTATCCGCGGAAAAACAGCTAGGGCTTTCCCATTTTGCTCTGTCGATGTTTCACTGCGCGCAGCTTTTTATCTTCTCCGTGGGGGAATTGCGAGCGTTGTTGGTAACGGAAATTTCTACCTTAAATCTTGCGCGGTCGAAAAGTAGTTTTCCATGTACATACTGTTCTTGATTTACTTTACTATTATGGTTTGTCTATAACTGTAAATCAGTGAGTGATCATTAAACTCATTTTACTAATTTTTTATTGTTATAGTAAAAGAGATAATTTCAAGAAAACCAGGGATATAATATTAGATTTACCAAGTTTATTATAATTTATTTAAAATTTTTTATTTTATTAGAATTCATTTTTTTTCGAAGAGAAGTCTTTATACAGTTCTATATACAGAGTCATTATATAGCAAGCACATAGATTATAATAAATATAAATTCATAAATTGATTTTGGTGTATCATACAGTTTACCATAAAAAGAACTGGACGACAGATTTTTCATAATTTTTCAGTCGCATTTATAAAAATCGAAAGCTAATTTTTATTGTATAGAAAAAATAACTTTGTATTTAGAGTTAAGCTATTTTCTACAATAAGTTTTTATTTTGACAATATATTGACTAAATAATTTCTCTAATCAAGTTAATTAGCATGATTCCAGGTACTCAAACTGTCACTGAATATACAAAAGATGACGGAGTGTGCGAATTAATTGAAGTTGATTTAGTTATGCAAAGTAAGCTCGATTATGCAGAGAACTAGATTTGCTTAAGGTCAAATGTCTAATAAATGTTCGTTAAACAAAATAATCACAGCAAGTCGAAATAAAGTACTAGACTTTAATTAAATTCTCGCGTAAACAGGCCATCGCTCCGATTTAATTGAATCTTCCTACTCCGTGTAAATTTCATAGAGACCCGAAAACCTTAATACATTTGTAGCAGAGAAAATAATATGAAAAGGCTATGGTGTCTTTTATTTTTTAGTTATGTATTTACAAAATGAACCGTAAATATGGCGCAATGAAATTATACAATTTTGGCCTAATTTTTAAAAAAATTTTCGTATGTGTTAGAAATATCATTACAGGCTTATGCCTTTACGCTTTCAAATTTTTTTAACTACATTATATTTTAGAATACATTTTCTGTATAGAAATTATATAGTCATATTATACTAGAGTAGCTTATTGAAAATATGAAAAATACATTGACATTAGCTTAATTACATTATTTTTAAGTAAAATTAAATACTGCGGTTACTTTCCTGTCTTCGTTTATTTCTTCACTTCATTATAGTAACCCTAATGTGTGACTAAACTAACCAGTGACTAGAATAAGTTACTTAATTACATTCATTCTCAACATTTATTGAAGTATAACAAATAAATGTTTCGTATAAGTAACATAGCGACTTTCAAATATTGTTATGTATTCATAATGTATAAACTATATAATTATAAATATCAAATTATTAAATGTTGAATTTTTAATTTAATAAAAGTTTCGAAATTAAGGAAACCGTTCTGGTTTTCGAATACACGCGACACTTATTACAAAATAATATTTAATGAAAATGTTTCGTCCACTTAGAAATAACCTAATAGATATATTCGTATTACTGTACATTTTCTCATGTTGATAACAATTATAAATAAATATGATGTGTAATTTAGTACACTTAAATCCAAATTAACATGTCAATAAGTTAACCTTACGATAAAAATATATAAGTCATCTTTGAAGGATAAATATTTTAATTAGGATAAAGTTAACTGAAAATGCATATTATGGCTGAAATTTAAAATTTCTTAATGCCATAATAATTTAGTATAACTTGATGTGCGTATCATTATTCTAGTTAATTGGTTTACTTATTTCATTTTATAAATATATATACATCTAAACCATAAATGTGTAATATTGCACATTTCTAAAGTTGTAAAAGATTCAACTTTAACTCAATAGAAACGTATCCTTTTCTAAATTTTATAATTTAAAAATGACAGGATTCTAAACAATTCTAAACAAGCTACTCTTTTTTGCTGAATATCGGTCTATTGTTCATAATTTAATATACCAAATTTTTTTATTTTAAAATCATAAAGCATTCTAATATGACAGAAATGTAACCTGTATATTGAAATTCGCATTAGCAATATTTTAATGGCTCCAAGCTTATAATATTGACTTTAAACGATCATTTACAATGGATACTTTCTACCAAATTATGCAATATAGTAAATTACGAGTCCTTTAAAAGTTTTGTCGTTAGAAGAATCTTATGATAACTATTCAGTCGAACAGTAAATGTCCCTTCCTCTTCGCATTATTTAAAATATTTATTTATATACATAAAAATGAACGCAGCAGAATCTAATAAAATGAATTCTCTGATTACAATCGTAATAACGTAATTGTTTTAATTTTAAATTCTAATTTATACAGCAATATATATAAACATGTTTCTTTGTCCCTTAACCATCGTTTACTAAAACTACCACGTCCCCGACACTTTCGAGCAATAATACAGACTGTCTCTCAAACACCATCAGCAGTGTCAAATAAAGTCACCTTTTTAGACCGTGTTACTATACAGTCATGACTAATCGAACCTCACCACTTGAACTTTCGTTCCACGTTTCCGACCTTCGACGCGAACTCGCTACGAATTTCCTTTGCGAAGCACAACTTCTGTTTTTTCCCTACTTTCAACCACACACACACACACACCCACACATATAAACACTTTCGCGTTAGACATAGCCATGCGCTTCGAGTTTGAGGGCAGCTTCATAAGTGGGCAGACCCTCGTCGTGTCTGCCACTCTCTTCCTCCTTAAGTGTGCGTTGATACAGTTGGCCAGTCTCATGGTCGATAGGTACGGGTAGGATACAACCAACCGGCGATAGGCCGTGTACTCCGTATTCCGGCTTTTTGTCCGATGGCGAGGCTAGGCAGGGTTTGAAAATGAGGCTTTCGTAGGCTGGTGGCGGCCCAGGCGTCGCTGGTCTTTGCAGTGATGCCGAGAGTGCCGAGGGGTTAAGCTCGTCCTGATGGCCCAGGCCCATTGTCGCACGGTCGTAGCACTGTAGAGAAAGGATAATAATTAGTTTATCTGGAGTTGTGGATTTTTTTAGGTCTTTTATTAAATGTTTTATTTGCAAAAGTTAATGTAATACTTCGCAGTGGTCAGTGTATATATATGCGCGCGTCGCGTGATCTCGTTAGTTTATTATTCTAAGTAGGCTCTAGAAAGATTGCTATGCTAATTTAAAATGATCGTTTATGGACTGAAACTAGAACGTGAATTAGTGTGGGTGTGTCTGTTTTCATAATCATTTATTATTTAGGTTGCAGTGAAATTATATACTATAGGATAGATCGATCATTCGAACCGTCATTATTTTTGCATCAACTGTGTCTTTTTATACGAGAATATTAGTAAATATTCAAAAGTAGCGCAATTAATTTATTATCTTGAAATAGATCTCTAATGATGTCGAATGTTATGTAAATTAGCTATTGTATAAAAATTGAAATTTACTCATTTATTTTCTTAAATTATTTTTTCAACTACGTGATTGATCAATTTTTGAGATGAACGATGATTGTGTAGGAGTTGAATATTTGCACGGTCTTAGAATAAACCCATACATATTATGATGTTTTAAAGTTTTTGATTAATGATTATTTATACGTAAAACTCTGGTGGTATAAAAAACCACACATTCGTAACATACGTCGATTTCAATTCGTATACATGTAAATCCTTTTCACCGTATTCTCAACAAATAACAAAATTTACGTACTTTTTTTCCTCGTACACGCTTAAAAATATCAGTCGACGAGTACCCAAGATTTTCGTCAATTTAAAAATTTTACAAAAGTATACACCGAACCAACTTATGAAATCCATCATATCGAACAACAAATCTTCCATTAAAACTTTGCCTCAAGTTGTCCAAATCAATTTGACTATTCAAACAAAAACCGTATAACCGCTAATCCCAGTGGCATGGTAGAAAACAAAAAGACCACGATGATGCTATCGTATCGAAGTTAAAGCCCTACATACAGTATTATCATGGCGCCGCGAATAGGCTTGCTGACGTAACCGCGCCATTGATTTTCCCCTCGCAGCGATCAATGCCAATTAAGCACACACATGCACACATATATACAACGGCCGCCGCGAAGGAAAAAAGAAAAATGGTAACACGGTAAAACTAAAAAAAAAACAATGTATCGTATGTATATTTAATATGTACAGCTTACCATTGCGTGCGAGTCCATAGTGAAGACCTCGAGGCTGTGAACATCGGGCTCCGTGCGCCAGTACTGTGAGTACTCGTGTGGCCGGTTCTTTCGCATGTTACGATGGCAGCAGTAACAGACCAGGAAGACCACCACAATTACGGCTCCCAGCATTGCTCTGTACAACGAAAAAAAAACATAAGATGAGAGGGTTGTATATATTAAAAAGTATCAAACTCGTCGTCGTCGTCGTCAACGTCGTTGTTTCGCTCCTTTTTCGAGGTCGCTGAAGATTAAAATTTGCCCGGATTAAAAAGAAGTACGTTCTTCTCCTTTTTTTTAGCGAGGGTATGGCCGAGGCCTTTTTACATTTGAAACTGTAAAGATGCGGAGGGAGCTTTAGAGGCAGATGCTAATGAGGATGGAAATTGGAAGGGATGATTGGCGAAAAATTTTTAATTTTCGTACGCTGGTACGACGACGAGGAAAATATCGGTAATTAAAACTTTTTGAAATTTTCATTTTACACTGGTATATAGCACTGTTATTGCGTTCAATGAAAATTCGAAAGAATATGTTTTTAATAATGACAATTATTTTTTTCGTTTGAATTAATCGTTTATTTTGAAAATGATATATAATAAAACAAACGATCTCTGTTCGAATTACCAGAGACTAATATGATCGCACGAAATAAGTTTGTAATGAAAATACAATTTTTGTATTTTCTGTGAATGCAGTAGATAATAGCAATGAATTTACTTTGCAATCAATGAGATTAAAAATTCAAATACGTATAGAAAAGGATAATACTTGTCATGCGCCCGATGCGGTTGACTGTAGTAATGAACAAAAGAGCGAAAACGCAACAATCTCCGGTTATCTGCGGACTTTGGGTGCAAAAGCCAATAATTTCTGGAATGACCGGCGAGCTTCCGTCGTCATCATCATAATCGTCATGGCTCGCAAATCGTTTGCGCGCGTTGGATAACTGACCCCGATGTACGTTGGTTTGTGGTTTCTCGATTATCCCGAAGGGGTTGTGCAATAATCAAGATTCATAATTTCCTAGATGGCTTTTTAAACTTGATTTTGTGTTTCATTCGAATTATGTATGTATTCCTCGTATACTTTGAAAATTTTTAAGTTGAATTAATTATATTGAATAACACGTGTAAATCGATTGAATAATTTACATATTCTATGAACAAAACGGTGGAATATTAATAATTACAGCAACGACTGAATGCGCAGCGTAAAAGGACTATTAATTAGCACCATTATGTTAAACGATATATTTAATTAATAAACGTAAAATAACAAATGGGTATTAGAAGGTCGTATGTGTTCAACATTTTGGCCATTAACTGAAATTTATGCATGAAAAAGTGAACAAATAAATTCTCTCGAAGTATTGCCTACAATATTGGCAGATATGATAGAGAGAAATTAGAATTACCATTTTCTAATTTTATAAACAATTAAAAATTATGATTTATTCTTGTACTCAAAAAGTACATCGATAAAATATATACAAACGATATACACAATATATTCAATCTATTGTAAATCGCAACGAATCGTGAATTTTTCCATGAACTCGCGAGCAACAAAGCGCGCGTTATCGATTTAATAAAATTTTATTTACTCTGGCCGTCCTCAGAAAACCTCGAGCAAACACAACGAGCCGGTTTCGTTCGCGTGTCTACACGCACTTTTATTATCCGCACCCGCTCGACATTCGACGCTATACATTCGCGTGCCTATGCGCGCGGAAGGTATAGAGGAGCGGCCCTGTGTACACTCCCGCGCGATGACAAGCGCGGAAACGACGAAGAAGCCAAGTGAGAGAGAGAGAGAGAGAGAGAGAGAGAGAGAGAGAAAAAATGGGCCGCGACGCGCGCCATCGACGTTTTTCCCATCGATTTCGTTAGCCCGAAATTCCCCGCGTCACGTCGACGAAACTTCCGCGGCAGGCTTTTTTTCCCTGCGATCTTTTTCTAGCTGGGTGGAGAAGAACGCGCGGTGATTTTAAGAGATGTGTGGGGTTTGTGGGTAAGTCGAGAAGTTTGGAACGCATTTCAGTTTGTTCGATGAATAAAATTTTTGTGCCCTCGAAAGGTGTGTTTTTGAAAAAAAGAATGCCAATGAACGGCTTATTATAATATAACAAAAATAGGAACATGAAGAATCCATTTAACATTTTACGTTTCAATTTAAATTTATCCATATATAAAACAGGAGAAAACCTGATGAATTATTTACATTTCTACTTATTTATAAAAAAAATAATTGTATAATTTTTTTATTTTATATTTTGGCAGAATCTATTTAATATAGTATTTGATTAATTGAGTAAAATAGTTTACACGTTATATGACAATTACATGCTCGAAAACGTCAATTCTACCGTGTCGAATCAATTTCACATCTTTTACTCTCATAAAAATTTTTTTTTTTCTAAACCCTATACTTTCAAAAAACAATTAATCCTTTTTACTCGCCAGCAACAACGAAATTACCCTCGATATAACCGGCTTTCTTCCGAAAACACAAACCACATCAAACAATGAAAAAAAAAATGAAAAAAATTTAATAAGATTACATTTTCGCGTAGCAGCCTCACACAGCCGACCGAAAAGCAGCTTTTCACCGTTCCGCCCTACATTCTCCGACCGCGAGGAGACCGAGAAAAAAAAGGTGACTTTCCACTTTGAGGGAAAATTCGTGACGCCGGATCCTGCGCGAGCGCGCGCGCGCGATTAAATCATTCTCCCGCGGCCGGAAGCGATTAACTTTGCCGAGGGTTCTCAAGCGACGCGCAATTTCCCTTCCTTCTACTCTCTGTTCCTGTATAGTTTCTTCGTAGCTGTCACTAAGAACGATGCCAGCAGCTCGCGCGAGGGAGTCGTAAAGTCACGCCGCTCTGGGGTTCGTCATTTTCGCTCTGAAATACGTCCCGCGCGTTCGGTATAAATAAGGAATTTGATTCGCCTCGTTAGTTTTGTTAATTTTCTTTTTCGTTTTTCAGTATACAATAGAATGATGATGAGGGTTACCAGTAAATTAGTCTATTCAGCTATGAAAGAATAATTCTAGTATATATTGTAGCCGAAATTGTTTGGTTTTAAACATTATTAATATGTGCGGATTAAAAATTTAACCACGATGTTTCGATAAAATACGTCTTATCATATACTGTTTCACTATCTAAATTGTCATTTTAAGTTTTATTACCATTCAATTGGGAATAGAAAATTCGTCTCTAAGGGCGATTAAATGAAAATATGTAAATCCTCTCGACTCGATTAGAAAAGTGTTATGAAAAAGTTTGCGGGGCGTTAACTTTCGAATCCAATCAGGCGCGCGAAACAAACGATTTCATGCAAATCTTTTCGATTATATCTTGGCGGGGCAAAAGTTTACACGTATACCTAAATATATGCAGATCGTTTCCTTTCCCCCCTCCTCTTTCAAACAAATCGCCCGAGACAATTTCATCTCAATCGCTTCACGCAGACTTCTGTTAATATATATATATACACATTCTCAAACGAACTTGAACTCAACTCCCAACGCGGCTCGAAGCGAGAACGCAGTTCTACAAATACAGCGCAACGTAGTCTTTTTAATTCCAAAACTTTTTCCAATAAGCATTGGCGCAAATTTATATGAAAATAATAAACGGCAGGTGTACACTTTAGAATTTCCAAGGTTTATTTATATCAAAACCCCGGGCGAAGCAGTAGTATAAGTAATCCCGCGTCATTGTTAAAATCGGTGTGTATTTTGTAGCCGTGTACAAAAAAAAAAGAGAAATAAATTGACGATCGCGAAGGCGACGAACACAAATGGCATTCTCGTTTAATGTATATATATATAAACACAATTTTAATGAACGCATAACTTTCGCGCGTTTATCGCGCGAGGCGAATTTAATAAGTGCGAGGCCGCTTCGTCACCACTCACATGTATTATATATATGTGTATATATATGTGTATATATAATGTACGTAAGGACTCTTGCTTCCCCTTTTAGCTATAGCACGCTAGAATCGAGAGAGAGAGAGAGAGAGAGAGAATACTGGCGAGACAGAAAACGACCGCACACACCGTGCGCTCGAGGTCGACTGTTACTATCATTATTATATATTTGGCTACGAGTTGGGGGAAGTGAGGAGGAGAAGGGACCCGCGAAGAAGAAAGAAATTCTTGTTTTGTCGAGTCGAAAAGAAAGTCTCGTTCGCGTCGGTTGCTCTCTTCGCGTCTTTCTCTTCGTACGTGTGTGTGTGTGTGTGTGTGTGTGGGTGGGTATGTGTATACACATGGATGAAATGTAATTGCGTATTCACGGAAACGCGTTGGGAACGATGAGAGTTTAACCCGGTTTCGCTCCCTCAAGGATTTCTCACCGCGCAGCCCACTATACCGCTGCTCCTCCTGTCGTCATCGCCCGTTGTCATCCCTTTTTTTTAATTGCGACATATTTCTTTTAACTTTGTATGCTTTTCTTAATAACTTGCTTGTGTGCACGGTTTTTCTCAACCGATAACGAATAAGTTGCGTTGATGCTACGTAATGGTCGTGTTATAATCGTGCTTTATTGTCCGCGTGTGGTGTGGATCGTTCGCGTAAAAGTTGGAATTTCCTTACAATTTTTCGTTGTTACTTTGTAATATCTTAAATATATTTAAAAAAAAGAGGTGTATCTATTAAAACCCTATAAATTTGCTACCTTTTTCTTTCCTATACAACTATTCAACTGTTACTTCTTAAGGGACTCTTTTAATTCTCCACTTCAAAGCGTCCCGAAAAATCGGAAAATTAACAATTCACCAGCTCCGCAGGCCTTTCAACTGCTATATAGGACCTGCAGCATCGATCGATCCTTATACCTCAATCTAAGAAATGTCGACTTCGAAATATGGATTAAAGACGCACGCGCACGGATAAACCGCTACGTAAATTATGCAGACCGCGCGCGCAGAGCGGCGTATTTCCGTAGAAGCCAATTTACATCCACGCGACCTGCCGGACGTGTGCACGCCCGATATGGCATCGACGGTGTCCCCAAAAGTCATAACTTTGCCGGATAAAATATATATACGGCTTCACCTTTTATTATACATATATATCTCTCGGCAACTTTACTTAGCAGGGCTTATCGTACTGTTACAATTCTGCTAAAAGGTGGTCTATTATTTCTTAACCGTTAAGAAGAATATTTTTCATACCACTTTTAATTCAATTGACATAAAAAGATGGAAAATTCGTCCTACAGCGACCTCGAAAAAAAAGCTACTGAAGCAAAAGAAAGAGAAAAAACAATAATCTCTTACCCTCCTAGCAGTATATTGACGTTCCCGTGCAGATCGCTCTCGAAGCGTCCAGGTCTTCCGTTACCTACGGACATGTTGTAACTCTGCAGCTGGACTTCCTTGCTGCCAGAGCCGTTCGTTGTGCTATTCAGCAGCTGAGCCGTGTGCACCGCTGATAGTACAGCTAGTCGCTTCATCGCTTGCCACTCCGGCCTACCAAGCTGTCCTCGAAAGAGAGAGACTTGATGCTGTGGATCGCGCTGTAGTGGCTATAGTATGTATAGACAGACGAGGCTCGTCAGGATGGTACCATCAAGTGGATTCGTGGTCGCATGCTGATGATTTTTTTTTCTTCTTTCGTTACGGTTTTGGAGTGGATGAGCGACGACGCTTTGTGATGGGTCTGAAAGCAACGGGATTCATTGTTGGTATAGGGTGAATTTGCGAAGTGTTGTTGGGAATTAGTATAGGTCAGTGGTAGTGGTTAAGTAGAGATATTCGTGTATGGTCAGACGGGTGTGTCTATTGTACAGGAGGCGTCGATAAAGTTTTTTAAAATTATTTCCCAATGCATTATTCTTATAATTATAATGCTTTTATGTTAAATATATATATAAAGTTTTGTGAACTATTAAAGAAAATGTTGGTTTTTGTGTTCTTGTTACAGATCTCGCACGCGAGTAGAAGATTTTGGATGAGGCAGCTAGCAAGACCGGCAGGATTCAGAAGTAAGTCTGCAAAATGTATGTAGAACCTTTTTTTTATATTTTTTTTTAAATCGACTGCGTTACGTTATTGTAAGCGTCGTATATTTATATAGCTTGAAAAATAACGATAAATGTTTATCATTGAGAAAATATTCTGGTAAAAATGTTGTAACCGAAATTTATAAAACCGTTCGTGTTGTGTTGCATATATAAGAATTTTATTAATAATGGTAGAACAATAGTATGTAGCAGTCGCGGGCACTATGATTAAATCTATTTTTAGCTATCGTGTAAAGACATTGATGGCTTTGCACCTGAGGAGAAATCGATTGATCGATACAGTTTACGAGAGTTTATAAAAACAGAGAGAGAAGAGACTCTTTCACGGCAGGCTTGTTGTTACCGTCAATCTTCCAGTCATTTATAGTGTAAATGTTAACTGATTTATTACGTATTATTAACTGTTGCGTCTTTCTTTATTTATGTGTATGTGAATACATAAATCTGTATAATAATTGCACATTCTATTAAAATATTATTTAAGATTTAATGATCCTGTTTAAAATTAATTATCTCATATCTTTGTTTTTAAATGGATAAATCAATAATATTCCACTAAATGAGTTTTAATACACTTTTTATAGCAGTATATTTATATTATATTACATTGAATTTCTGGGAAACAAATAATAATTTAATACATATTATTCTACTGCAAAATTAATAATTTTGAAACATTTCCTTAATTAAATACTAGTTTTCTGAAAACATCATTATCTGAATTTCAAATGATTTCTTGTATGCTATGTCTCGTAAAATTCAATGTATGCCAGAATTCAAAACATGAAATATAAAATAATAACATCACTAATAACAAAAACTACAACAATAAAAAAAAAGATAAATGTAGGCCAAAATTTCAGATTAAAAACCGACAGGTATTCACTTATTAAGACAATATATTCATTTATGCTTATATTCAATTACCACTCGCAACATTTGTCTTTCTCACGTAGCATTTTTTACGCAGTATACAGAATAACAAAATAGCATTGAGTAAAAGCTCATTTCATCTCGTACGAATTCCAATTAAATCTCATTATTACCTTTACCGGTTATATACCCATTCATCGATGTGTACAATTCTCAATGTCGCGTCTCCAGAACATGGCATAATTCTCATCAAGTATCAATTAATTACCAAAATCCAATTGACAAAAACAATATTCCCAATATGCCAGTATATCCAACCCCTATTTTTTCCTTACATTCCCTCTTCAAAAATTACTTTCTCTGTCTTACTCACGTAAATACCTCATAATCCGTAAAAGAAGAAGGAGTAGGAACCACGATGATCGTCCCTGTATCTATCTATCCACGTCTTCACCATCCCCGCATGCTCGCCCGAGACATAACCCACGTCGGTCAGCCGCGAATTCCCCGCATAGCTGGTCGTTCACCCGCGTATATCCTATAGCCTCTCACTCTCTCTCTCTCTCTCTCTGCTTTCTCCCTCGAAGAGCTATTTTAAACGCACACCCCCCGCGGGTCCTTGATTACACGCTATAGGCGCGTATTTATAGGCAAGCGCGTGCGCGCGCGAGGGTTGTCAGGAATTTTTCCACCACACAGAGAGAGAGAGCGAGAGAGAGAAATCGTATAATAGGATTTATGTATATATAAAGCATGTATGTATGTGCGTGTAGAAGGTTATTGGCAGATGGGTGGGACATTCCGGTTGTTCGCAAGGGGTTCGGAAATCGCTGGAATTAAGGGTTTTTTTTTGTTGGGAGGAGGGGCCGGAGGAATGTTAGAGGGATTTTAGGGACTAAAGCGGGTCGTTGATTGTTTTGTTGTTGCGAGATGAAGGAAAAAAGGTTGGTAAGATTAATGTGTTTTGTCGAATAGTTGAGGTTTGTTAAATTCAAACTTTATCTACTTGAACGTATAATTCTTCGTTCCGTCATATATATATTATATATATTCGCAAAATAATATTTTGATGATAATATAATAACGAGAGTCATTTAATTTCACGTATACGCATTTTTCCCCAGGGTATATAACACATATCCAACGTGCGTCATGGCTCATATAATCAATTCTCACTCGGATTAATATATCAATCGATTATGTATTCCAGCGACGCACTTTACTACAATTTGTAAAATTGTGACATTCATTTAGTACCTGGCAACCTTTTTTTCCACATTCGCATAGGCATGTGGCAATAAAATATCATCAATTTCAATTAACCTTGTTCCCGCGCATCCTTGCACTAACTTTTTTCCTCTGACACTCATTTTCCCTATCCAACATAAAAAAATACTTTATACGAATCGAATGCGCCTGCAACAATTGTTAACAATTTAGCGACAGAGGAAGAAAATAATTCCTTGTACAAGGTAGAACACGTTTGCCAGCTTGAACTACAGCGTTCCGTGTATATGTCTATACATATCGATCACCCTATTCGCTGGATATTATTCCTAAAACCCATAACTTTATTCACTATCTCTGCGAAACTCCCTATTGGTCTTTTAGAAGTATATCAAATTGTAACCGACCAATTGTAAAAATTAAAAATTTCGTATATACACGTGTCTCGGAACCTCTGATTTGCGAATCATACACCACCTTCCGTTCACGTAAACACACACCCACATACACACATACATATAGCACTTTCAATGAAGGTGTTATTCCCCGCGACGACGGTGTACGTTCTATTTTTATCCACTGCCCGATGGTCTACCGTACAGAAATAGAAGGGCTCGGACGATTCATAGTCGTTACTTTCTATTTATAGAAGTCGCTCGGACTTTACAATCGCGCGCCGCCTAGACTTCTCCCCCCCCCCCACTCTCCTCTCCCCCATTCTATATCTTTATCCCAAAGGTGACTGTGTACGTAAGTGAATAATTATTACCGGGGTTTGATCGGCGTCATCGCAGTTCGGTGGCTGTTTGATGATGATGAATTCGTAATAGTTTTGACGTGGGTGTAGCAAGAAGCCTTTTTCTACCTTTCACTTTTCCTCTGTACTTGCGTGTATTCAGAAGTGATCGATTGTTAATAGTAAATCGAAGGATTTGGTTTATTATTATGTATGAAAAATAAAACATTCGCGTATCATGTTTTTAATGTTGAGTGGTACTATACGCTTTTAATAGCTTTTTTACTCCTCACTGCGGTAATAGCGAATCCATTATAGTTAACTACTATTAATAAATCCTTGTTGACCCTTGCAAAGGCTATGAGCTTCTTTCCACGCTATAAGCGTGTTCTAATTTCCGTTAAAAGAAGTGTGAAAAATTATTGTTCGAATTATAAAGAAATATGTGTATATCATCGTTCTGACTAAACCAAAGTGTAGGGGATCGAACCACTCATACCTTTTGTTCGAATTCGAATGTCAATGCTGCAGCTTGGTGACCGAAAAAAAAACAAATCTCCAATTTATTATCGTTTCTGCGATCCAAATCACTGCGGCCGGTAGTTTTTTTTTTATTCCCCAACACATGTGTCTTTCAGCCTGTCCACAGCCTCTCTGTTAAGCTCATCAATCATTCTTACACCCCCGCGCTCTAAGGGTAAGATATCGCTGTCGAAGATATATACGTGGCCACATCGTCTATATGCGTGTGTGTATGTATAAGCATTTGCGTTGAATTTTCGGGCTAGAGGTCAAAAGTTGAACCTCCAATGTTTGAAGTTTTCAATTTACGTTTCGCACGAGTTTCATTCAACAAACAAAAATAATTTTGCAAGTCAAAAATCAAACGACTAAATATAAAATATAGCGTAGTAGTATACAATGAAATATATAAAAAGACTTGCGATAGGAATAATTAATTCCAGTAATCGTCCATACTTAAACCATTCCATATAGACATACTATAGAACTATACCAGCGTTTTTTTTTTATTTCAAAACCTACTTGCTATGCTAAAAATCACAAGTATACACACACACCTGCATTGGTACACGTGGCTTACGTCTCTCTCTCTCTCTTTTTCATCGCGCCATACTCTACTATATATACTACTGCACGCTGCGAATAAGTATTTCTCTCTCTCTCTCTCTCCGACACTCTCATCGCACATATAGACAGACACACATAGAGCCATACTCGATTCGCATTCGTCGCGCGAGCCGCACTCGTGGCGCTCAACGGTCGCGCATCTATATATAACCATAGTAGCGCCTGCCTAGCGTCACCGCGCGCATATAAGAACTTGACGTGTATAAAGCCGCCTGTGAACCGCGAGCTCTTGGAGGTCAGTATCCGGAACACGGCCGCGGCGCATTATTATAACTCTCTTTCCATATATCTCTCCTCCTCCTCCTCCTCCTCCTCCTTCTCCCCTTGTAATATTGACCACGAGTGGTGTGTGTCTCTATACTCGCACGCGGGGGGGGCAAAGAGAGGTGATAGTAAAGCGTACAGTGCTGCACGATAGTAGTCGCGCGCGCGCGTGTCAGTGTCACTGTCGGCGAGACACGCGCGACTTCTCCGTATACTTCGCTTTTTATATATGTATGCATGTATGCATATGTGTATGTGTATATGTGTGTATATATATAGCTGAGTACACACGGTTCGGTGGCCGGTTACGTGGTGTATCATAGCGGCCGCGGTTGCCGGTGGCTTAAGAGGACGTAAGAAAGAGGGAGAGAAGGAGAGAGAGAGAGGTAGAGAGACAGAGAGATAGAGAAGTTTGCGTAAGTGCGGTGCGGCGGGAACGATCGGCTTTCGTGCTTTGGAGATTAATTGGTGGAATTGGGGTGAGATGATGATATGATGGAACTATCGACGTTGATCGGTTTATGAGAGAAGTATATATATGTGGGTCAGAGGCAGAAATTTTAATGCTGGAAAGGTCTTTTTAATTGGCGCTTCGACTACAATGAGTTTGTGTGTGTGAGTTCTCGATCGATCGGTGCGCGACATAACCTAAAAGAATTTTCAAACGTGTTCGCATGTGGAAAAACTCCAGGAAGCTTTTGAGTCTTGTAAAATAGAAATATTTTAAGAATTAAATAGTAAAATATTATTTTTTTTTCATATACTTTTATATTGGTAATTTTGTACATATTTTAATGTTTCCATACAAGAATTGTTTTCCATGTGGTTGGGAATTGAATATAGAAAATTATCAATTTTATACATGATTGCGCGAACCTATGGAAGTTGTAGATAGATTTTTGAAATACGATTCTATAAATGTGAAATATTCCAAGCTGCTATTTCGCTAAAGTGTTTCATATATACCCGTTTGTCTACATACAATTAAATGGTGAACCGGTATACCAAAGATTTTCTCTATTCCGTTTTTGCATGAAACAGCGTAACAATGAAATGAGCATTTATGTGTATTGATTTTGTTTTCTTAAATTCAATCAATACAATACACAAATTGACCGTTTAATACGCGAAACCGTTAAGAGTAATAACAGAAGTCAATAACACGTTTACTTCATAACTCTAAAAAATCACCTTAACTTCATTAACATTAATTTCACGAAACTGTGTTTTCTCTTCAGTCAGCAACTAGTTTCACTGCTCATTCGTTTATCTACTTCCTCGTACATTACCTCGTCAACCATCGTTTATTATTAGAAGCTTGAGTTAACCAGTCATACAAATATATATTAATCTTAATCGACTAATTAGTATACGAGTGAACTGCTCGTCGGCACAAGGACGCCAATCGACACTTTTTGTTGAGAAAGTTACTCGGTAAACGGGTATGTGTATGTACGTTCGCCATATACTACTTTCCTGTCGAGGTAGTCTCGCGTCCTTTCGACTATATTTACGCGCTAAACTTTTCGCGCGCTGCGACGACATGTGAAAATTCAGTTTCTCATTTTAAATATATATGTATATATATATATATACGTATACATGTATGTTCTGCGCTCTGCATCTGTTTATCATTTTCAACGTCTCTTCTATATCCTCCATTCATTTTTTTTTCTTGCAAGTCGCTAGTTTTGCAACGCGCACGTCGAAGAGATTGCGAACTTTCGTGTCCTCTCTCTCTCTCTAAAACATTAAAGTTTCTTCGGCGCGTATGTAAAATACATGCTAAAAGTGCACTTTATGCGCGCTGCGAGTTGTAGAATAAATAAAAAAAAAAAAGAAGAAAAATCGACATTTGTATTTTACTCTGATGTACATATGCAGATGCACGTATGCCCGAATGAGTTTTATTCGTTTTGTTGTTCGTTCGAGTTGCTATCGTCGTTTGGATCAATTTAATTAATTATTTAGTTTATAAGAACTGATAAAAAGGAGTGCAATTTAAAAAAAAAATAACGATGACGTACAATGTTTCTTATCCAAATATGTTGGACCAGTAAATATATTGCTTTTGTCGTTTATTACAAAAATAGAGTGTATAAAAAAAATAATGGTTGACCAAGTGAAAAAAAAATTCACTATATATATTCCTCACGTATATGCATCGAATCCTCAATAACTACGTTCGAATAATTTTTGCGTTATTTTATAATTTATAACCGGCAACCACGACGACCACGTAGAAAATTTCACCTCAACCTTTGAAATTTCCATAATGCGATATGAATTTTAAAAGAGAGCTTCAAGCATTTTCTTTTGAAAATCGATTAATTGGTCATAAAGTATGCTTTATAGCTGTTTGTAGTATTATACTTCACTCGTTTTACGTGGGACGCTGGTCGAGTAACCTCCTTTGACCATTGAAAAACGCTGAAAATTCCCGTGCAAAAATAACCGAGAGCGACTAAAAACACTAAAATATTGAAAATTATTTGAAAATGTTTTATCTTGTTTAAAAAAATAAAAAATTAAACTCACATCCGACCTCTCAACCCTATCTCTCTTTTTCTCTCACCCTCTCTAATTCTCTTCGCCCACTCGATTCATCGCGACAAACAATCTAATCCTCGCGTGTATACCTACAACGCGTATATACATATACACAAAGGTGAAGAAAAACAAGCGTCACTCTCTCTCTCCGTGTTACTCGTCCCGCGGTGCGTGCGGAGAAACAAGAAGGATGCTGCTACGCCGGCTCGAGGCGGATCTAGACGCCTACGTGGAACATCACATCCGCCGGCGTCCCTTCATAAGGTAACGAATGTGTATATATATATATGTGTGTGTATACGTCTGCTTGCTCGCGCCCTTTTCTCACCCCCTTCCTCCCGCAGTCTCGTGCATTATTCATGTCACGCGTGCACCAGCGACGCGACGCCTTTTTCGCTTTATAATGCGATTCTCAAGTAATGTGTGTGTGTATATATATATGTGCAGCCTTGTGTGTGTTATGTGTTTTGAAGGTGTTTCAGTTTAAATTTAAATTATCGATCGGTGTGAGAGTACTCGCGCGCGTGGTTTTACCCTCACCCTTAATGGATTACAGCGTCTGGTGGTTTCGCTCGCTAACCAGTGTAGGTTCGCAGTTCGCGAAACAGGTGAATTACAAGCTTGAAATTATTAGAGAGAGAGAGAGCAGCGGTGGGGGAGGATACGTGGTGTGCGTTTAACTTTAATTAATGAATCATACGCGAGTGAATCGGTATGGCTTTTTTTTAGGGGGAGAACGAGGAAAAAGTTTTTGGCTCGAACTAACTGTGCGCAGTGTGGGGATTATTTTAAAAGCGTTCCAAAAGTCAGTTTGGAAAATTTCTAGGATATATTTGCAGCACTTTTTTGCTTTAATAAAAATCTTTAGAATTAAAAAGACCCGAGTGAATGCGGAGTACTCGAAATCGACGATCTGAAAATTTTCGAACTCTAGTACTTCGTACGGTGAAATTTTGAAATAATTCATTTTTAAAACATTTTGGAAGAAAGGGGATTAAATATAACAGATATATTCTTCAGAAAAATATATTTTAGTTTTTGCCTAGTCGTTAATATATATATACGATCGTTTATATTGATATATAGGAATCCTAGAAATTTATTCTACTGGAAACTTGTAAAAATATATTTTTTTTCAAATATACATTTGTATGTTGTATGTATCTTTTCAAACACGTGTCGATATACTTCAGTAAATGTAATGAATGCATCATTCACATGGTTACAGAGAGGAAACTAGGAATGGTTCTCCATTTTCACTCTTATTCTTCGAGTGGTGATTAATGAGTAAGCTATTGGCATTAGTTTCTCGTTTTGTTTATCGGATAACGCAAAAGTCATAACTAATGTCACTATTTTAATGGTGATAACAAAGCAATTATTTTGCTTCACGTGTTAAATTATAAATTGACGATACTTCGAAGATAAAGCAATAAATTTTATTAAAAAAGATATACTTTTTATTTAATAATAAAATGTATTTTGTCGTTATTTGTATTTTCTTATTTTTTTTTCAAAAATATGTATAGTGCTTTTTAATTAAAAGATGTATCTATATAACGAAGATGAAACTGTCGATAAAAGTTATGAGTTTCAGTTCAATTTTTATTGAAATTCATAAAGATTTTCGATCTGTTGGTATAATAATTTTAATAAGAAGCCTTCCTTTATAAAGTAACCTGAAGTTCTTAATCATTTCAGCGGTTTGTGTTATTTTGAAACTTTATATTCATTGAAATATTCAGTAAACTATTAGTTACTTTACTACGTATTCCCGGGTTAATTTAAAATATACGCAAGTTTTAATAATCTAATTTAATCAATTACTTTGTATACTGTAAATTTAGTATAACAAATTTTAGCATTAATTACACGCTTATGGATTATAATTTAGTTATAATCAACTCATTCCACAATATTATACCAAAACAACATTATACTCCCTCAATCAACAATTCCACAAACTGCACAATTCTCGGAACTAATTATTAAACTCTTAATATTTCCAACCACATCGACAACCCAATCATTCAATCCGAAATTCTCAGCACATATACACCCGCACACACTTCTCAATAACCAATCGGGCTATATGCACAACCACGAAACACCCGCGCGAAAAAAAGACACATCCGCCGCCGCGTAATTGCTTTGTGAAATCGAAGCCGCGTCCCCAGGGCAACGACGCCGGCGGCTGTGCCGCAGCACCGCTTATGTAATGAACGAAATATACACGACGGGCGCGCGCAAGCGGCGGTTTGCATTTTTCCCGCAAAAGCCCATTTAAACGCAAATCCGCAAGCGTCCCTACCCTCTTCTTCCAAAATGAGGCTACAACCGAGAGGGGTGGCAAAAAATAAGAGCCTCATGACGGGGAGAGACGAAGAAGAAGAGGCGAAAGCTTATTGGAGATGCAACGAATTTGCAGTAGTAATAGTTGTGCTGGAGTGAGAAATTTGAATGAGATGAAAGAGTATAGTGCGCAAGTGAAGAAGTTGCGGACGGTTGTGATGGAGGAAGATTGCACGCGCATGGACATTCGCCGCGCGTAAGTGTGAAATATTGGATTTTTCTTATGGACGAACGCGTTGTTGGGAAGTTTGAGTTATTAGCATGACGAAAGATTAAGTTACGGTGTTGAATTTTTCAAGGGCACCGGAATGATAACGACAAACGATTCACAATTGCCGCGCGTGAAATCAGTAGTAAGCTCTAACTTTAGTCAGCCGCGTTCATCGTCATCTTCAAGTATCCTCCTATTATTCGATCCATTATCAAATTAACAAAATTCCCTAATTCTCCTCGTCTACCACCTTCGTCTTCAAAAAATTGAAGAAAAAAAAGACGGACCCCCAGTACCTCAGCAATCAAGCGACATCCCCGTCACGTTCTCCAGTGGCTCTCGTCCCACGTCAGCCTGCCGTTATCCATATCGTCATCTGTTTCCTCATTCAAAAACAGCACCGCACCATCACCATCACCATTCCACCTCCTTCAGCTCTCAACGTGTAGCTCTTATCCTCTACTCCTCCTCCGCCATCGTTGTCAATGATAACCGGGCCTCTTCTCGTCATTTTTTCCCCGTCACGTATAACATCCACAACGTCGACTCTCTTATTACCACTTGTCGATGTATCCACTCCACAGACGGAGGGCAAAATGATGAGAGAAAGAGAGATAGATAGATATATAGAGACGCGCGCGCGCTACGGTGCAGCGCCGCGCGCGAGACTGACTCGTTCGTATTATAACGCTGTGTGCCGTAGCGCGCGACGCGGTATATGGCAGTATACGGCGGCGGCGTGCTGGTGGTGGTCACCGCGTTGCTTAGCTACGACGCCCGCACCTGCGCGTTGAGAGTGAGAGGGGCGCCGAGCAACGGCAACGACGACGACGACTTTCCGTTTCGTTTCGACGAGAGGAAAGAGGAGGAGGAGGAGGAGGAAGGAGTGGGTTTTGAAAATGGAAATTCCAAGGGGAGGAGGTGGAGGTGAGCGGCTGCCGCTGTGGAATTGACGAATAACAGGCTTTCCCACTGGGGTATGTATATGTGGTACGTGTGAGTGTGTGTGGAGGAAAAGGAAGGTGTATTTGATTTGGTGAGGAGGGGTTTCTTGCCGAGAGTCGATGATATATACCCTTTTTAGATGCTGTTCGGAAATGCGCGGGAAAAAGGTGTATGTATATATATATACACTGTGTGAGTTGGATGACATATTTTCTAGTCTACGTGTCGTAGTAGACTGATTTATATTTTAGCCAACTTTTGGTGGTTTTTCAAAATAAATAAATCTTAATATTGTTGAATGTATAGAGAAATATTTCAAGATTTATTCTATATATATATTCTTTTGCATTTTTAATCAACGTCTGAGAAACTTTGTTGTCTGTGCTTAATGTCGTTCTGACATTTTAAGAGATGTGTGAGTGTTCATTTGCAAACTTACGAAAATTTCGCTCTAGCTTTAGAAGCTTTATAATAAAGCAAAGTTTTTGAAATACATAAAAGTAGTATATTTCCAGGGCACATGCATTTGTAATGAAAGTTACCTTGCACAAAGTTCGAGATAATTGTAAGGTATGTAGCGTTTAAAGCTGGCCAAATAAACCAAACTGTTGTATGGTTACGACACATACGAGATATATACAATGCATGGATCCTAGTTGAATGAAAACCAGCTATACTTATAGATATAATTGTAGTAAATTATATCAATTGCAAAATTATACTTTTATTGGAAAGTTCAATTTTGCTTGAAAGGTGTGATTTCAACGATGTTTTTTGGAATTTCATTAGTAATAAACAGACAAAATTGTTTGCCAATCATTTTGTCCGAATGAGAAAATTGCAATATCTCTCTCTGTTTGAACAGTAATTGACTGCTTTTTTTATATATCTTCAATGTTCGTTTATCGTCGACTTGTGATCTAACGTAATATCTACACGATCGCTCCAGGCGTTTGTTACTGATGACGATTCGCGGAAGAATTCCAACGAATACACGGCAAAAAGTTTTGGCAATTGCTTCTAGTCACGAAAAACGTGCACGAACGATTTAGAAATATGTTTTTTCAAGAATTTCGCGGGTTATTCGGTTTGATTTACACAGTACGGGGCAATCGTATAAATAAACGGTATAGAAGTTCGAAAAGTGAAATTCACAAGGTACAGTCTCGCATTTCGCTGTAAACTTTCGCCGGGTGTTTCTTAACTCACTCTCTTTTATATCTAGAAGTTGGGAGAACCCGCTTTTTACGAACTTTTCCGAGAACCCCAAGTACATTCAGATTTGTGCAAACTGTATTAATAGCGTAGGTTTAACTTTTAGAGCTGAATGACTGTTGTCTCTTATTAAGGATTCATTGTCTTTGCTTCGTCCGTACAAACCAACTGGGCAATTAAGGACGCTCTTGCACGGCAATACAGTTTGTGCGCTCAGCGAGAGCACAAACTATATCATGCGCGGCGTTCTGTCTCTCTCGCTCTCGTGCAGGTCGTCTGCTATTTGTGTTCATAATTATTAATATCGAAATTTTCCACGGCTACGTATAATTTACAAGGTATGGTCTGAAAGAGGAAGCCTTAATGACTAATAAGAGTACATGTAAAAAATGACAACATCAAACATTAATTTCTCAAAATTTTCTACGGTTTAAAGAGTAAAATAAAAATATCACAAAATTCGGCACACATCTTGAACTATTGAAAATGTTATATATCCCAGTTTGTAAATTTTTATGCAAGAGCGTCCTTAATATTATCTAATTAAACAAAGAAATTCAAAGGTTCTATTTTTTTAATTATGTTAAATCATATTTTTCTCAGCTGCAAATTTCATATTTGTCTTGGACGAGTTTCTAAACAAAAGAACATCCTCAACCAGACTGAAGTTTACTAAATCTTTTATTTTCGTTCTGAAATCTGCGCACGAGAAAACCGAAGGATTATCGGTCACCAGGTATACTGAGGTCCGGGTTAAAACGTTCCGTTTAGTAATTAAATACCACATTAAAGCAAGCTGTGTTATATAGGTATACAATCAGGAGCGCTAATACTTAGAGATTGTGCTTTTTGTACAATAAAAGATTTGAACTTAGGATAATTCGCGCAACCAGCTTATTCTACCAATTTTGTAGTTCTCCATCTCCATTTATTCGAAAGCTTAAGTAATCAATGTCGAGATATACCAATTATGAAAAACATATTTCATATAAATCATTTTTTATTGTTTGAGAATCATTACTATTTATATACAAAAATATACAAATATTTTTAGTTATACTTTAAAATGAAAGATCTATTTGTAAGTGGTACGGGTAAATGAGATTTTTTTCTTCATATCCATACTGCAATTAGTGTTAAAACAAATTTTTTGTTAATATTAATGTACAGTTCTGATTTGGTAAAAAATTGGTGGAAGAATATGATCTCTGAACCCAAAATAATTAACTATTTTTTTTTATATTTTATCGCGCGCGCGCGCACACACACACACACATGTATCTTTTAAAGTGTCTCATTATTGCATTATGATTGATTACACCCATTTATTTAAAGCACTGTCATTGATCACTAAGATGATTAATCATCCTTCCAAATACATCACGTTACGCACAAATTTAAAAACAATAAATAAGCATTCTCACAAAAGTCCCCTATACAACACCCTATCGAAAAAAAACATCCATTCACATATAATCAACCGTCAAACTAAGTTATCTTCCTCCTTTCATTTTGCACGCGCGTGCGCATGGTTCGAGTGAAGGAGACACGCGAATAAGGCTCTGTTTCTCAGTGTATATTGAACTCTAGACGCTCCTCTCTCAGACGTGTCGCCACTTTTAATAACGCTTGTCTCTGCTCTTACGCGTCGCGTTGTCGCGTCGTGTGCCTTTTTCCGTCTGTGTATATATATTGTGCTGAACTACCGAGAAGGTATATAGCACTCGGATGGGATAGATTACAGTGTAGGTTTCCCCTTTTAAATTAGACGATCGACAAATGATCCGCGCTCTGAGTCCCGACGTTCTATTCTCGTCGCTTTACGGGGTATGCATTGAGCTCTAATGGTAATTTATAATATTAAAATAAATGTGTTGATTAAATATAGGATATTGATTTAGAATAAGCGTAACGCTATGAAATTGTTTTGTTTGTCAATTTTTTTTAGTAATTAACTAAAATTATAAATACTCGATTAAATTATATGATTATTGGAATTAATGCTTTTTTTGTTAAACAATTTAATTAAACGCATTTCAAATTTGTTGAAGCAACTTTGAGAAAAAAAGCTTTCTGAAAGTAAAAAAAAAAGGTTCTTTTCCTGTCTCTTATTCTTTATATAGGTCTGTTTTCTTATTTACTAGCTCCGTCTCACTCTCCTTTGCCTCAACCACCCACATGAACACGTACGGTTGTTTCGTTTATTTAATTTTGAAATGAAGAAGTAACAAGTAATGAAATTTTATCTAGGTCCTAGGTAAATATAATAAAGGAAAAGGCGAATTAAAATTAAGGTTTAAAGAGCTCTTCCCTCGGTATATGAGAAAAATAGCTTTAGAATTATAATTTTAATATTTAACTTTGAATATAGTTCTCGTTCCTTCTTTGCTACAATCTGTAACAATTTATTCTTTGAATAAATATAAATATTATCTATTATTTTAATATCTAAATTAAATATCGATTGTATATAATATTAATATTTTGTTGATAAACAACGGTTTCTCATATTCCATTAAATTTTAATTTCATTTTTTTTAAATCCAGATACATCTGTTGTCACTTTTTTTTTACAATTTTCGAAAAAAATTTTAAATCTCTATTCAAATTCTGCTTTTGCGTATCACTTCATCTATTAAACCGGATTTTTCAAACTTAAAAATTCAACTCGGAAACCACACGCTTAAATGTAATCTAAGACATTTTTCGAAAACACTTTAAAATCCCAATTCCCCGTTAAATTACCTCTGCGCCACGGCAAACAGCTGCAGCGACAGCAGCAGTGGTAGCAGCCGCCCCGATACCTACTTCAGAAATTCACCCTGCAAAATTCCGCAACAATGTTACACGCACAGCACATACCACTGTTGGCGCACGTATTATACATATATATATACACACATACAAACACACAGGCACATCTACACACAGCAGCGAGTAAATTTATCGATTTCCCTCTCTCGAAGCTTTTACGCACACGTGCGTCGCGCCTGCCCGCAGACTTTTCTCTACTACTTCCATGCGCGCAAACCACTCGACTGCTTGGATTTTCAAATATCCAGCAGCAGCAGTAGCGTAATTTACGCGTCGTTTGCGCGCCCTGAAATGTCGGTGTGCACTGTCTCTGCATTTATGTTTGCGATATCAGAGGGCGAAGGAGGAGTGAAATTTTGATGAATATTTCAGGGTCGGAATTTACGGACTTGTTGTGCGCCGCGCGACGATTGTTCCCGGAGATCGCGAGAGAGAGAGAAAGGGGCTACGCCGCAGATGTGCATTTAGAGTTTAGTTGAGCTGCGGTTGGACGGGGGTATACATATATATATGTATATATATACATATACGTATGTGTATGCACGAGAGCGAGGCTGGGACAATGGCGTCTCGAGTGGGCAAAGTCGAATGAAGTGTTGGGAAAAGTGGAGCAGCCAAAAGACACGTGGGAACGAAAATTCGTTGTTACTCGGTTAAAAGGAGCTCGCGATGAGGTACGTACGTGGGAGAAATTTAATCAAGTCGCGCGCGTTGCGGGAATAATTTTTTATGCTATACATTATTTTTTCTGACGCGTGCACTGTGTACATATTAACATTTGTTTTCCTTCTGAATAATAAATTATTCATTGTTCGATGTGAATAATTTTATTAAAGATTAGTTGTAATTCTATTGACCTTTTGTTTAACATTAATCAGAGGTCAACGTTTTACTTGTAATGTTTCGATATTTTCAGTATGTTATGGTCTAAGGTCAAATGCCAATTGCACATTAAATAATTTAAATTAACATAAGTATAAACTACTCTCATTTTAATTGAAGAAAATATTAGACAGGTGAATGACCATCTCGAAAAGCTTATGACGGATTTTTTACTAGATAGGAACACATTCAAGTGTTTCGAGCATCACTTTGTTGACGTCGTCGAGTTTATATTGTATGAGAGAATTCTTTCGAGTTGACGAGAAAGGGTACTACTAGCTCCTCAGCGCATATCCACGGTATATTTATAAAATATGTCAACGACTTTCTTTTCTTGAGTTCATTACCACCGAAGTGTGGCGTGACTAAATTTTCGGCACGCACATCATGTGGTTAATTTATCTAGGAAAGATTTATTTAAAAAATTTTTGTAGATAATTTTAATGTATTTTTGCATGAAATAACTGTTTTTCATTAACGTAAAATTGGCGTTAATTGAGAGATAGTAGATTTTCTGGAAACTGTTTTGACGTTTTTATCACTCTAACTTTTATCATAGTGTCATGGTCATTTTTATACTAACCTTTTCTACAAATTTTACCACAGACAATTGCTGGGAAAGTCCGTTTTACTTGACTACTTACATAATCTATAAATATTAATGATACGGTAATGCAAAGAAGTGGTTAGTCTGGCAGGTCAGACCTTAACATTTTTTCATATACAAGCAGCTAAATTCAAATATTACTTTAGTTTTCCTCTATAAACCAAACATTTTGAGATACTTTATAGTCTAAAAATTGAGAATTGTCTTTATCTTGGTTTGTTAGATTGTAAGTGAACTCTTATTTTCGCATAACTGCTTAGAGTACATAACAATAGTAAGGAAATATGTACATTCAATTTGGTACATCCACTATCCAGAAAATTAAAAAACATTTTGTACATCTCTTTGATTTTAAAGTATATGCTTATGTCACAATATAATTAATTAATAAAATGATACTACTTTGCCTATCAATTTTCCACAACAATGCAACCATTATGATATTTATCTGAGATTTTTCTAACCAATAAGCGATATATTAATATGTACTTACCCTGCAAAAGCCACAACGACTATTCACCAGTTTCAGTTCTCCCACCTCGACAATGACCACCACAAAATCATTTATCAAAAGCACTCACGATTGTTAAAACATTAGTTTCAGCATCGTTTCAACAAACAACCGCGACGCGTGTCTGTCTCACACCGATCCGATTCCAACTGTTCGTGCAATACTTTGACTTGCCGAACTTAGCGAGTCGCAGCTTCTAGAAGGGCGCGCTTACAGACACGGCGCACTTCCTTCCATAAGGCGACGAAAATGTTTAAAACATTGGCCAGCTTGCCGGCCGGCAAGCGTCTCTACACTGTCGATCGATCTTACATACGCGTGACTACTTACTCTTTCTCTCTTTCTAGATAATGAGAGGTGCACTTGCGTAAATAGCGTCCACCGTCCCGACGGTCGATTTTCTTGCTGCTCCGGCGTTGATGTCATCGGTAGTCAGCCGCCTCGTAAATAATGAAATAATGATAACCAAAATACGTTAGAAACAATGATTTTTGATCCGGGAAATGTTTTTTGTATACAGGACTGTACACAGCGTTGAAATTATCGATAATTGCCTCAATTTGTGTTTTTTTAGTGTACTGTGTTTTGTATTGATTTTCTTCATAACCCAACACGTGGATAAACGAGTTGCTGTGAATTCTAGATTGATTCGTTACACATTTAATAAAATAATCTTGTTATCAACACGTTATTATAAGGTTACATCCTAATCGTTATATTTTTTAAATAAATTCAACGTTTGAGTAGGAAGTATTTTTTTTTAGTTTTTAAAACAAACTTAAAAATCATACAGATATATGTGCACACCTGGTTCTGAACGCAGTAAATGATAAATTGCTGCAAAATTTATGTTTATCGTTTTTAAAATTTTGCATGAAATATGCACGGTAAAATTTTGTCTATCATCGCGCAACCTTTACACAGTACTCATGCATCATAGCGTATTTTGTGCTAAATTCTACACAAAAGACTTGTGCGTGAAATTTAAATAAATCATCAACGTCAACTAATATATTTAATTCAATATTGCACTTCTGTTGTTTCAATGTATATAATTAAAGTTCCCCTTTAGCATACTAATTTAATTTAGTTACTGTTGACAGTTTTAAAATCATTATTTTAATTTATAGAGTGTGTAACTTCACAATTTCACATCATGAGAGTACTTTAATTAACGAAACTCGACGTATTCAAAGGACTTTTAATTGGAAAATTTATTTATCCCGCTTAGATGTTACTTCAATCTACTAAATTTTTAATCGAAGTATCTACTTTCAATTACATTCGTTTATTTAACTTGCGAAGATTAACAAAAGTCAAAATTACCAAAAATCCCTACTAGTACATTTTGATTCTTCAAAAATATATGAAAGATAAAAGTTGATAATAACTTTTTTAATTAATTTTTTGCTTTAGCATGGATAATTTTATTCACCTAATATAATTCTGTGATTAATTAATAAAAGGAGATTTAGAGATATTATTTTAATCTATTAATTTTATTTTGTATCTGTAAAGAAGTTCTTCATTATCTTGTTTAGCATGCTCTCAATTAATTTAATAATTCCTGAAATTCATAACAATCTATAACTTCTCTCATTCTCTAGCGATTTCTGCATTTTACAGGCCACAGTGTACCCCGACAATGACGATTGTAAAGTTAGAATCGTAGGCGCGGGCGGTTGTAAGAAAACCAGAGCAAGCGGAAAAGACGCAAGGAGGGGCTAATAAGCAGCTTTTTGCCCCGTTGAAATTATTCATCGCTCGCCGCGAAGTTTCGTGAGCGCGTTCGCCTCTTTTCGCCAATTCAATGATCGAAGTCCTCGTGGCTTTTCTTCGTCGAGGTCAAATGGCAAAAAGTACGCGAATGTATATCGGAGTTGCATGAAAGACTGCGGAAAGGAGAAGAGAAAGAGAGAGAGCAAGACTTTTTGCGAAAAGGAAAATGGCCCGTAAAGCGGACGAATTTCGCTCGGTTACATTTGAAGGAATTGCAGTTGGTACAATAGAATGTATTTGCATTCGTTGAGGTGGTGGACGAGTCGATCCGTCGATCGAGTGCCTTCGGCAAGTCTTTGTCGATGGTTAGTATTCGTGAATTAGATGTGCATTATATTAAATATGTATTTACGGAAATTATTATTGATGTATAAAGTGATATAATCTTTAGACTACATCTGGAAGGAAGTAAAACATCTTATTATTAATAAAAATGAGTATTCATTTATTTTATCATAAGAAATATTATGATATCTCTTATAAACAGTAAATATAACAACGGATTCGTTAAATAACTTGATTACTAGTATAATTTGTACCATTAATCGGACCACAGGCCGACCTAATTATACCTAAATACCCAAAAATAATTTTTTTCTTTTTCTTTTTATAAGAATCTATCAACTTCTCGAACTCAAATATTTTCTTTGTATACTATTCAGGTACGGTCTAAATTTTATATTGTAAAATATAGGGAGATATACAACGTGGATAGATGTTACGAAGTTAAATGAGGCGTCCTTTTATTTTACGCATCGCTGTGCGCGACCTTAATTTATATCAAACTACTATGTTGTGCTAACATTCAGCAGATACTACAATATTATAGTATGTAGTCTGTGCAATGTTTATAATGTTGAATAGTCATGTAATTATTTTCTATTTTATGCATTGTACTACATTTAATATTTACATTTACATTAAAATTAGTGAACTAACCGGAGTTCATAAAAGCATGTATGTTTAAAATACATATTTATCTAATAAAAGATGTGTATTATCGACCAATCAGTCAATCATTGCTTCTTAAACAATCAGAGCAATAATCAAAATTTATTTTTGATTGCGTGACATTCAGAAACCCCACACCACCTTTTCAACAATAAAAAAATTAAATGCAATATTATCTTCCAATAAATCATATTTAATTATAACACCTCAGCATTATCATCTCTTACCATATCTTTCAATTGTCAAATCCCTTGACAAAATTTATTCGAAAAAGTTAAAAATTCATCTTCAAACACGCGAAGGCACCTTCGCAGGCGCGCGCGTCCCTTCGAAAATCGATGAGAAACGGCGGCGACAGCTCGTGCACGCCGATATATATATCTCTCTCTCCTTTCACATCGAGCGACGCGACGCGCCAGCCGTGAGTCTCATTACGGGGATTTCCCTTGTCGCCGTTCGCCACCATCCCCCATACGTATAAATATATATATATATAGATGTGTATATCTTTATACCTATGTATATGCGCATCAAAGTCTGGCGCGTCGATTTCGTGGCTTCACGGCGTGTACATATATATGCATTTTCGGCGAGAATCGACAGAGACGTCCCATGGCGGCGACGCGACTTTTCCACGCGCGCGCGCGCGTGCATGACCAATGTAACGGCGCATCGGCAGGGTTGGAAAAGACAAAGCCTCGAATGTCGAGTGTGCAGAGAGAGAGAGAGAGAGAGAGAGGATGATAAGGGTGGAGGGATCGCGACGAATGCTGTGAACGAAGAATGGATTTCGGCGCGTCGTATATGATGGAAAGTTATTGGCGCGTTTCTCGATATTAGCTGTGCTGCGTTTTCTTGGTTGTTGATTGATTGAGTTTGTAATTGAATATAATCGCCTTGTTAAGGAGTATATGTCATAAAAAGAACTATTTTTTTTTTTTAGTAAATTTTACTATTTTAATGAAATTGTATATGTATACACTTGCGCGGTCGGGTGTCGAATCAAGTTAATCTAATTTGCTAGGCCCTCTGCTTCAACACCTTTTTTTAGTACGATGACTAATTAACTTTTTTCACTAGACATAATTAAAGTGTCTTATTTTTGCAAGTCATTTCTATAAGCACACATGTTAATCTTGTAATTTCACATGTGAATATCTTGACTTTGTATGTGGCTATAGTACTTTTATCATTATTCAAAAGAATAACTGATCACATGTATAAAATATGATTTAAATTTCAAGTTTTTACATAATAATTCACTTAGCCGATGAATGTCTTTTTAACAAACAACTTAGTAATTATGCAAATAAATCAAATTTCAAATTTTCCATCAACAAAACACACGCTCTTATTTTCAGTAGAAGTAAGAAACTAGGAGATAAATTATCACTAAGCGTCGGAAATACTCCTATCTTACCTTCGATGAAAAACTAACTTGGAAAACACATTGAAAATCTTAAGGGCCAATATTCACGTAAGCTGAATATTCTTAAAACCCGGTTAAGAACTGGGGCGTGGACTAAAACATACTCTGTGGCACGTATAAAGCTATAATCCAATCTAAGATAGACTATGGTTCCATCGTTTACGACTCCGCCAACGAATATATTCTCATCGCATATGGTGTTACGCAATTGCACCAAATATCCTGATCGATAAATGAAATTTTTCAAAACAATTTGGCTTAGTTATCACTACTAAAACTCATAAAAAAGGAGTCGAAACCCACAAACCATGATATCGCGCGTGACCGCGTTATTTCAACCAGACCTGTTGCCACGAAAATTGACACGAAAGGTATATAAAAGAAATTGATTGACCAACTTTACCTTTTTATTTTTCGTCGTTGACCGTCACTAATCATTAACAGTGCCGCAATGTCCGGAGGGCTATAGTCAATTGCTTGGCAATTGCGCGCCGCCAACGATTGTTATCTCCATATGCGATTACGCGCGTAGAGAAAGAGAGAGAGAGAGAGAGAGAGAGAGAGCAAAACTTTTGACAGCTGTTCTTCGTCAGTCGACCCTCTGACGCACGATGATGGCCACCACCTCTTCTTCTGAGCTTCTTTTCTCTTTTGATATTTTTTTTCCTCGCAATTGGATTGTCTGCACGCCTACTCGTCTGTTTTACGTGTGAAGGATTTGAGAAAGAGAAAGGGAGACAGATAATAATATAGTAACGATAATAATAACCACTCTCTGTGGTCACGAGTTTGTGAATGTGAGATGGAAAAGTCGAGATTATTCCTTTAAAATTTCTTGAATATATTTCTTACGTAAATCTTAAGTACACAAAGTTAAAATTATAAAAAAAAATTTAGAAATTACGAAAATAGCGCTTTAATTTATAGACTGAAATAGAATGCATTTTAAATAGTCGCCCATAAGAAATTAGTCATTTTTTTAAAGCGGGATTATTTGACTAATTAATGGATTAGTACTAAAAGCATAATCAGGAACAACAACTATATATTTCTGATGCTCAATCGGATAGCTTATTTGAATATCAGGGAAGAATCAGAAGTTAAAATATATTTATTTAAGTTCCTTTGTCAATTTGATTCTTAAAAATTATTTTCCGATGTGATAAAGAAACGACAAGGCGTTAGAAAAAACATTTCATCGATGGTTCGTTATCAAACCCAAGAGAGGTGTATTCAATACAGTGTAAGATTATTCGCGTTGCATAAAGAAAAAAAAACAATTTTAATATACGAACTCCCCTCTCCATACCTTTCAAACCTCCATAGTCTTCACGAAACCGTCGCGAGATACAATCTTCTCCGCAAAGAGAAAAAAAAGTCTCCTCTATCAAACAGGACAAAAGATATGAATCCGTAGACCGTCCGATACCAGCATCGCGCCCCGCCATGTCCTTTAAATCGCTCTTTTTTTTATATATCACAATATCGAGATGAATCGAAAAACTTTTGGAAGGCTTTAATGTACACGGGAACTCTTTGTCGCCATACTGTGTAAATATACGTACATGGGGGAGCGCAAAAGGGTCGTCAATGTATAAGATCTATTTTTAGCGCACAATTTTCCCCAGCCGATCCTGACGATATATACTATTGAGCGCTCGCCGCGCGTGCACGCGACTGTCGGCTGCTAATAATGTGCACACGTAGGCACAAACATGTACATATATGTATATATATATGTGCTTACGCGTGGCCAGGTAACCTAAATTTCCTTCGGGGACGACGATCGCCGAGGCGAGCGTGTGCACGTGGCCTTAAGCCTGTACTCGTTCTGGGCCATTCACGCCCTTTCTACCCCCTGACGCGAGCGCGCGCGTCATTAAATTGAAGATACGGTGTCTTCTAGCAGTGGTTTCGATTTTTTTTACCACGCTCATGTTTCTCTTGGTATAGATATGCGATCGTGAAGGGTGAAGTTATACGTAAAAATTTAATATGTCTTGTTATTTTATAAAAAAAGCATTGGATCTGAAATATTGTAGTAGATATATTGAACAAAATTATGCGCTTTTAATTAATTTTTCAGAAAATGAATGAATTTCCGAATAAAAGAAACGTTATTACTTTTCATTTTTTTTTTCAATGAAAAAGGTATAATCATTGAAGCTCTAGTTTTTTTAATTACATTGCGTGAGATAAAAGAAATGACCCCATACATACAGGAGTTGATCACAAGTCACAGTACATGTTCTTTTCGAGATCTGGGACATCCATATTCACATACATGCAGTAAAATACTCATTTCACTTATAATACCAGCTATGCGTCTATGAATAAGGATACATGGATGGTTCTAAATAAAATTAAGATGTTATATTAAAATTTTGACATAGTATAATATTGAAATAATGCACATGTTGTGTAAGTTCTATAATCGAGTTAAAAGCGAGTATTTCTAATTTTTTAATTCAGTAAGTTTATTTAAAAAAATGATAACATAAAAACTAAAATGCAGGGAAAAGTAAAGTTAAATAACAAAAGAAAAGTTTACTTTTTTCGTGCAATGTTCATTTTCATTGCGAATATTTTTAAAGCTGAATAATGGACCGTCCTATTTCCCTCGAGAAAACTTCATACCTTGTCTATCATTATTGTTTTACATCACTTAGAAGTTGTTAATTATTACATCTCATATTAGCAGCCACTTTGGAATAATATAAAACGAAAGATGTCTTTCGACGTAATATTATCATCAATAAAAAGTAATCTAAGAAAACAATAAAAGCTCGTTACCTCGAATATTTTCTCAATGAACCAAACATTTTCCTCAACGCTTGATCACATTTAATATTTCCACTAAGAAGTCGAATGAATATGTTTTGCAGGTTCGCGAGGATGGTGGGTAGCGTGCCTAGCGGCTGGATGAGGCGGGTCCTCCTCTTCCTCGTCCTGATAACTGGCGTCCTGCTCATCGCCATGTTCGCCCATGCACCGCCGCTCGCGTCCCTGCAGCCCTTCACTGCGCGCAGGTGAGTCATTTTAATCTATCCGTGTAATATAGTGGAACCACGCTGAATTGCACGCTGGGCGAGGTGTAGATCGAGATCTACTCTTTAGTCAAAGCAAGGCTAAATGAAACTTTAAGGAAAAAAAAACAATTATGGTTAATGTAGATGTGATTCATTTATTTGAAATTATATAAGTTAATTAAAGCAAAGTTTTTTAAGAAAATGGCGTTATTTTAGAAAATCTTTTTCTAATTGATTTTAGACTGGAATATCTTATTTTACTCTTTAAGTAATTTCATGTGAATTTTCTGAAGGAAAATATCAAAATTTTTTAAAAATTTGAAAGGTCATAACTATAGTTGTTCATAAGTTCGTGCAATATTCTGATGTACAACATTCGTGCAAATTTCTATAAAATTATTTTAAAAAAGATTTCAATTCAAATTATACCTATTTTGTTGCAAAAGTTTAATGTGTAATGTAATACACATGTTTATAATATATCGACTAGTTATGCAATTCGAAATAAATGAATTATATTACAATAAAAAACAAATCACATCATCATTAGTTTTTCAAATTTTAGGTAATTTTTTTTATTCAACACTGTTTTAACTAGGATGTTCCGCCCGACCAACCTTAACGAATAGATAAGAATTTTTTTTATGGCAATCTTTTGTTTTTTGGTTGAAAGAGGATGCTATATTCGTGCACAGATTCTATACTAATCATGGAGTAGTAAAATTTAAATATGAAATAGTTTCTGAATTACTGTCTCCTGTGAAAAGCAGAACAATTCAAGTTCCACCGAATACTTGACAAAATCAGGACAAAATTGCAAAACATGAGCGTTTTTTCGGTATAGTTCAAATCTACATAACTGCATAGATATACGATTTTAACGATTTTCTGCTCCAATTAAAGATTTTTTCGTCTATTTTATTTTTTTACTTAAACAAAAAGAAGAAGATTCTTTAGTTAATTCGTTGAAAAAATTTTGTGAATTCTAAAGAATACGTTTCTGGAGACATTCAAGTTCAAACAGCTACTTATCTTCAACATAGCAACGATTGATTTACTTTCGGAAATTTGCATAACCATTGTGATTACTGTCACTTCTCACCTCAATCTTGTAAATTGTGTATATAATAGTACTTCAATACTAAGCTGTGAATAATAATACAAGTTTTGGTTATAGTTTTGTGAAATGTGTTAGTTTTCATAGGAGTCATTGGTATATATAATGGATTTTTCATAGACTTTAAATTCATTTTATATTAAAGTAATGAAAAATTAATAAAAAGCTAAAGGTTTTTGGAAAAACGAGTAATAGTGGCGGTAAATCATTTTTTTCTACATTTTAGGTATTCGATATTGAATAAATAAAAAAGTAATAAGACTCGTAATAAAATTAAATTTTTTCAATTAATGATAATAATCATACGAATATCATACTTTTAGTATCTGAATTTCCTTAAATCTCACATATTACAAGATAAATGTTATCATTGCATTTTATTTTTCTCATCAAACACAAACATTACGTTTGCACAATAAAAAAATTTAACAAGAGCAATCATCCACTCGAATAATTGAATGAAAAAGAAACCGCCACATTGATAAGAACCACCGGCGCATCAATAAACCATCCAGCCACTCAATCGCACACAATGTGCTTGCAAATATTTTCCACGTCCATTCGAAGTCACCCCCGTTTGCACACAATTCACTCTTTTCGAGCGCTATATACTCGCGTCACAAGCCGCGGCGTGTGTGTTTCCTCGCGATTCGTCCGTTCGCCTCGACACTCACACAACGCGCGCACTTTGCACAGTTTGAAGGAGCTGCAGCGGCAGATGGTTACCCTCGTCGTCGGCAACGATATCACCGAGAGCCCGAGGAGCCGTCTGTACGCGTACTTGGAGGAAGTGCCTAGGTAAAGAGACTGACGCTCGAGAGTGAGAGGGAGGAGAAACAAGTGTGTATATGTCTCTCCTCGTGCGGATCTGTATTTGCGATGTGCGTATATATATGTATACGGGGAACAGAGAAACAAGAGGATTGGCTGCATATATACGGCATTTTTAGCTAAAATTACGTTGATATATACACGCACGCATATACACATAACGCATTGTTTTTGTCGAGTAGAGCGCGAGGAGAGAGCCGACTGGCTCTCTTGACGTTTGGTAGCGCGTAATCGTGAGGTTTTGCTTTTGGTTTTTTGCTTTTTTTCAAAGTTCATTTTTATTTTTACTATACGACGTTCACGCTTTTTGTGTAGTGTATATATTACATATTTGTATTTTGTTCATTTCTCGAAAACGTCATTTACTCATTTTTTTTATTTTGGAGTTTTGTCGTTTATGTTTTGTTACTACGTTACCGAATACAGTACAATTACATACAGAGAAAAAGGAGTTTTTACATTAAAGAAATGGCATTAACTATTAACGAATTGACATTTAGCTATGGACAAATGAATATATTATTTTTTATCAGTTAAAGAAATTTATCGACAATTATGTTTAAATTGTTTACTCAAACAACCGACTTCGGGTAATGTGGGATTGATTGAAATTTTTCTAACTTAAAGAAAATTGTAAGATGACTGCCACTTTAACGTAATTCCATAAGTCATTTTTAAGAATATTGCATTATATAAATTATTCAACATTTTCTTTATTAAAAAAAGCTGTGTTCCTGCATTCTTTGCATGATAAAAAGTCGTTAACAATTTAATTTTCAATCTCAACATAGTAATCTTCGCGCAAACAATGAGAAATACAGCTTAAGGTGGGACTCACGAATAGTAAAGTTCGGTCCTACATTCCCGAATTGCTCTAACTATAAATAAACATTCGTTTGTCCATATCCAAGTGTTCATTCATTATAACAGTAAAATTTTTCTTTAAGTCACCGCTGCAACCAAGACAGCAAGACAAAGCCAATAAAAATAGATGAAGAAAAAGAAAATTTTTATTTTATTATTTCATTATTGGTTCTTTAAGGTTTTTTTGTCAATATTATAATTCATGATACCAACGCATCTCAACGTGCTGCAGTTTTGACGTCAACGTTCGCGTAATGGTAAAAAAGTGGGGTACAAATGAGACGTGCACGTTTAATAATCCGTTGCATTAAACTGTATTTAATCGTATTCTCCCAGCTGACCGGTGAACGTGCTTTCCCGGTAATTTGACGTTTCGGTATCGAAGCTCAAATCTCGCGCATCAATTCCGGCAAAGCCGAAGATATTCGTCACTAAAATGTATTAACAACTGTTGTGGGTTTGCGCCATCGTCACTGCTAAATTCCGGGAGACGTTTTTCCAAAAAAATGTCTACTGGTTTTTTTCGGTGGCAGAGATCGAGCTCACGACCGTCCACTCCTATAGTTCAATTCCCACAGTACCAAACACGAGTTTTAATTAGTTGTAACACGTCGCTAATACCCTAATGAGGGATGCGGCACTAAATAACCAATTAAATAAAATAACTGTTGTGTTAATTCACACGCAGAGAACTCTGTGTCTGACGATTTTTCGATCATTTTCTAACCATTTTATGGCTAATTGATCAAAATCACCATTAAATGGTTAGAAAATGCTTGTCTTTATATACTGTTTCATACTTTACATGACACCCAATCAGTCGTAAGCAATTTCATTCATTGCTTGCTTATCTTTGCGAGTTCGTAAGAACAATTATAACGCAGGTAAAACAGAAACCCGTATACCTACGTAGCATATATTATATATAAGCAGTTAAAAATATATACCTCGCGCGCTAAGTAAGTTGTACAATAAACGTCCCTTCATCGCTTCTGCCACCAACATACATCAACCTTGATCATCGTAACGTTCTAACATATTATATTTTAATGCTCGAAGCTATATAAACTTTGTGATATCAAATTATCGATCTCACATTCATATTCTTTATCTTTTTGCTATCCACAGGACGTTCCAGAGTCCGTGGTCATGGGCATGCGTGGCTGGCAGATGCGAGAGGCGCGCAGTGCACAGCTCGCGTATCTCTCTGGCGACGTGCACGGCGCTCTGCGGTGGCAGCCGGCGATTGCTGTGGCCCAGGCCTACGGGTCTCGTAGACCTGGGTCAGGACAACCTTGTCTTCCACTGGCAGCAGATCGAGTTCGCCACCGTCAACACCAGCAATCAGGATGTGAAGAATTTACTCGAGCATGCCAAGGATGTGTTTCTAGGTTGGTTGTTATTATTATCAATAAACTATAAAGTTAATCGAATAAATATAAATGTATTGTAAAATCTATCCTCTCGCAGGGAACGTGAGAAGTTTGGTGAAAGTTGCGTCTGCAAAAAGTCGTTCGGCAGTCGACGGCTTTGTCATTTACCTAAGTGCCGGTGCAGCTCAGGATACGCGATTATCCTTGGACACTGACGAATCCTATCATCTTGAAGTACTTACGAAAGGAAAACACTTAGAGGTATGATCATTTTTAAACATTCATTAATTTTTTTTGTTATCGTCATCATTTATATGAAAATTTTCTGGATATTTTTATCGAGAATGGAGATCCATGAAAAATGTACGAACTTTGTAAAATTATTAAAAGTACTTGACGTCAAATTCCAGCTAATTCTTTGAAATAACATTCAATTAAAACTTTGTAACGCAATCCTATGCAAATATATAATTGGAGTGCGAAATTCTGTACAAAGCTCTTGGAATTAAATTTTGATCCAATTTTTTAAATCAGTCGTAATGAATGATTCTACATTCATAATAATTTTTTTTATACGTTTTAATGAATATTAAATTTCATATTTTTAACATAAAGTATAAATTTACTGTCATAAAACCATCGAGTTTCAAAAATTCAAATAAAATATCAGAAAACAACCTGTCACAGTTATTTAATGTATATACTCTTATCAATTGCTTCTCATTAATTAATAAAGTATTAATTGGTAAATCATATAATTATTTAATATAATTTTAAATTTGATACACAAAAAAGGAATTTAACATTTTATACGAACCTCATAGTTACTTTAAAAGCCAATACCAAACATTTTCCAATTTCACAGGTACGAATAATCGGCAAATCGTACTACGGCGTGCGTCATGGCTTGGAAACTCTCTCGCAGATGATCTGGTGGGACGAGAACTGCGGCAGGCAGGGTTGCCTGCGTATCCTGTCACAAGCTAGCGTTGAGGATAAGCCTGCGTTCGCATACCGCGGCCTTCTTGTCGACACTGGCCGTCAATTCTTCAGTCTTGAGCAGCTTAAGCGCGTCATCGATGGTACGAATTTTGTTATCGTTTGTAAGAAAAACGAGTCAATTAAGTAAGAATAGGGAAACGTATTAAAAATAATATGTTAATAATATAGTAATAAAAAAAATATATATATCACCCCTAACAACAACAAAAGTAAAACTTGACAATTTCAAAAAAAAGGTTTACAATATAGGATTTGTTTGCTTAAAATAACAAAAATTTATATTCTATGATTGTTTATTGATTTCTCTTATTAACAAAAAGACGATACTAAATCATAAATAAAACAATTTTATATAAATATTACTAGAATTGATATTTTACTACAAACTACTATACTAATATTAATAATAATCCTGGTACTTTAGCAATAAAAATTTTAGAATTCAGAAAAATTGATTATTATCTTTAAAAAGTTTATATTAGTTATTCATCAGTAATTTAAGTTAAAATAAATTTCTATAAGAAAAATGATGTATTGTTAAAACAGTGTCACAAAACTATTTGGAATCGTTCAATATTTTTCTTATTTGTTATAAGCTATACAAACGAACATATTAGTGTGAAGAATAGGAGTGCTTATTATTTTTCCAAATATCTCGAAGATCCATATTAAATATTAGTCCGTAGAACGGGATTTTACCTTATAACTTTTACAAGAGAATTCTGAAACACTGTTAAGAATAAACAACGCCAAAAAATGCCGTAATACTAACTGAAATCTTGGCGTTTACAGCGACATGCCTTTTTAACCCAAATCGAAAAAAAGTAGTAAACATACACCTTTCTTCCCCTCTCCGAATAAAATAACTTTTCCAACCCACAAGTCGATAAAATTTGATTACACCTAAAATTCAAATAAATCACGTGCACACTTACATTACACAGGCATGGCAGCCTCGAAGCTGAACACATTCCATTGGCACCTGAGCGACTCGCAGAGCTTCCCTTATGACTCGTCGCAGTTCCCGGAGATGGCCAAGTGGGGCGCTTACAGCCGTGACGAGGTCTACACACCAGATGACGTGAAGGAGCTTTCGACCTACGCCAAGATACGCGGTGTTCGGGTCCTCGTGGAGATCGATTCGCCGGCCCATGCCGGCGCTGGCTGGCAATGGGGTCAGTATATGCACGCATATATACCTGCAAGAATTACTGCGAAATAATCTTTTGCAGCGTTATTTTTTTCTTTTCTTATGGTTGTTTTTACGTGTACATGAAAAATCTCTCAGATAATTATTACACTTTTGTCAAATAAATATATGACTTTTTATCCATCATTACTATCAATTATTATTTCGCTATAGAATATTAACGTATATTATAAAAAAGCTCAGTTATTTTCCAACAGCACGCATAAAATAAACGCTAACTTTTGCACGTCTACACACACACACACACACACACACGAAATTTCTTGATAAACGAAAACTCGTTGCATTCAACAGGTGTGGAGCACGGGCTGGGCGAGCTTGCGCTCTGTGTGGACCAGCAGCCATGGTCGGCTTACTGCGGCGAGCCGAACTGTGGCCAGCTGAATCCAATCAACGAGAACGCCTATAAGATCTTGGAAGGACTGTACCGAGAACTACTTGACCTGACGGAGGTGCGCGATATTGTACATATGGGCGGCGATGAAGTGAATCTCGACTGCTGGTCTCAGTACAGTAACATCAGCGCAGCTATGACAGCGCAGAACATGACCGATTATCACGTGCTCTGGGCGGAATTCGAGAAGAAGCTTCATACTGTGAGTCTCTAGGATATTTTCGTCGTGTAATTGGTCGAGAGAAAGTGAAGTGGGAAGTTATCGTATAGTAGGAAAATTTACAATGAAAGAAAATGTTATATATCTGAATAAGTCGAACTTATTTAATGTAAAATTTACTTGATACAAATAATATTTGTTTAAAATAAGCGCGATATACTTAAATATACTAAAAAATTTTTTTCAGTGGTTTCTTTCAAAGTACACTTTCGAAAATTTATGAAATCAATCAACAAATTGTCGAGTATTTAAAAATCAGTAAAATTTTTGTTGATTTTCTGCTAAATACGCATACTTGCCGGGCGCGTTGTTTTGTAGTTTTTAGGTGAACAACGGGAATGTTTATTCGATTTTTTTTTTAGTAATTTTCACTATTAAAATTCATAATTTTTTTTATTATACTTATGAAATCCTTAAAAATCTCGTAACGATATTTCTTTAAAATAATATTTTCAATTTCCAAGGGAAATAAATTTTTTTTTAATTTTCTTTTATCGCGTCCGGCAAGTTTGTGTTTTTAGCAAAAAATCATTGAAAATTTGACTGATTTTTAAATACTCGACAATTTATTGATTGATTTCATAACTTTCTTATCTTTAATAAATGTTTAAAAATAAAAGAGAGACAGAGGGAGAGAGAGAGAGAGAGATAGAGAGAAGCAGAGATACTTAAAGTAATTTTAGAGTATATTTTACATTGATATTTACACTTCTAAAAATGAAAAATCGAAATGTATATTTTTTGTTTGGCAAACATGAAAATTTATCTCGTTTTATTTTTACAATCAAATAAAGAAGAGGGAAACAATATTTTTGTTTAAACACTTTCAATGCTTCACTGATTTTTAATTTTCAGAGTATTTCGCTAACAGGTGAAAACTTTGAATATATATACGTATATTGATGGAGGAACTAGTCTAAAAATTCTATTCACATGATATTTTAACGTTTCATAAAATCCATTCGCCATTATTAATTGTAGTCCCTTGTTTACAACTATCTTTTCTATTGTAGCGCATCATCAAAGCGAACCACGGCGAGGCGCCAAAAGCTGTGATCCTCTGGAGCTCGCCTCTAACGAAACGACCGTATCTCACGCAGTATCTTGACTCCTCGGTTCACGTGATCCAATCGTGGGGTGGTAGCAACTGGCCCGATACTCCTGACCTCCTCGAGGACGGTTTCCGTGTCATTCTATCGCATGTCGACGCCTGGTACCTGGACTGTGGCTTCGGTAGATGGCGTGAAACGGGTGAGGCCGCTTGCGGCGAGTATCGCACCTGGCAGACGGTTTACAATCATCGGCCCTGGCGGGACTATCCGCCCCAACAGCAACATCTAATACTGGGTGGGGAGGCTGCCATCTGGAGCGAGCAGCTCGGTCAGGCGTCGCTGGGACCTCGACTATGGCCCAGGGCGTCCGCCCTCGCTGAGAGATTATGGTGAGTCGTCGGATAAGGAGATTTTACCGTTTAAGAGGCGCGCGTTTTTACAAATAAAAATCTTTTACAGGTATTCCTGTAAAATAATAATTAAAGCAAAAATACTCATGCGTAATAATAAATAATTCTATTAATACTACTTTTTGCAAAACATTTCGCGACTTAACAATATTTAAAAAAAAAATAATTATGCTAAATTTTATCCTTACTAATAATATTATATTAGTAGAAATATTCATATTTCTATTGTTAGTAAATATTATTCAAACTTTAAAAAAAATAGAAAAATTGACAATTGTTTTATTTAGAAAAATTAATTCAATTTTTTTCTTACCTACACAAGATAGATGTTAAGAGTTTCAAATAATACTTTTTCATAACTTTAAAAACTAATATGATAATTATAATAAATTAATTGTAATTACTAAGATTTATTTTCGGATTAAAAAAAAAAAGAAAATAGTGAAGAATATGTCTTGCACTTATATATTCAAAGATGTTTATCCGTTGGGTACATATGTACCGTCGGTAAGGTAGTTCATTGATTTTATCATTTCCCCCTCCCATTTATTTTGATTGCGAGTGCGCTAGAGGTCAGAATATGTATGTCTAAAGTGCCCGGTTGACTCAGTTGCCCGGCTAGCTCAGTCGGTAGAGCATGAGACTCTTAATCTCAGGGTCGTGGGTTCGAGCCCCACGTTGGGCGTTTATTTTTTTTTTTTTTTTTTTTTTATTTGAAAATAATTATGAATATTGTTGAGTTACAATAAAAAAGATTATAATTTCTTTTTTTTTTTGTTTCAATAATTGACTAATAGATACTTTTTAAATTAAACCTCTCACATATAGTTACAGAGTTTTTAGAGTATTAATACTCTGCAAAAGAGATTATACTAAATAGAATGACGATTGTACAATTATGAATGAAATTTTCAGGAGTGACTTGCCGGCGAGCGGCTACACGACGGACGAGAACGTGTACACGCGACTGGCTGCGCACGTGGAGTTGCTGCGGTCCCGAGGTGTTAGAGCCGAGGCGCTTTGGCCACACTGGTGTACCCAGAACCCTGGCAAGTGTCTCTGACCAATATGGAAGTTGCGCAAAAATTAAGCCAACCGGCTATACGGGACCTTTTCCCGCGAGATTCTAGATTATTATACTATTGTTGTTGTCGTTTTTCCCCCTCCCTCCCTTGTCTTTCGTTACGGTTTAAGCGTGAAGATATGGCGAATACCGCCACCCACGATGCGTAGCGTTGAAGGTGGCTGCGTTGCAATAGCCTTTATATTATTTTAGATTCGAAGAAGTACCGCGGTTGATGCAGAATTTCGAATTTCGTGCTTTAGACTACGTGATATAAAACTTAAATCAGTTTATGAAAAATTATACGGCATGAATGAGATTACCCTTGAAGCAGAAAATTCGAATGTTTATATCAACTTTGCACTTCTTCGTTGATTTATACGTATTTGCCTTCAGTGATGTTTCTATAAAGAAAAGTAGTTTTCGTTATTTTAAAGTATAGCAACGTACCAGATCTGTAGAACAATCGTTACAAAGAAGGCGTAATACTTTTTTTACAAAAAAATATTAAAGAAATAATTAAAATTGTTAAACAATTCTTCATATTTATAGTTGTTCATTTACATTTTCTGATTTACTTACTTTTCTTACTGAGAACATAAGATAATATAATTTTAATTATACGCAAACATATTATATACGACTAATAACATAAGTGATATATTTAACATAACGAAAACTACTTATATTCTGTCGTGCTTAATGTTCAAAAATAATAATTCGATCGGAGGGTAGTCGGCGTTGCGTATTTAGAAACATGTCAAAAATCAAACGCACGGCCTGCCTTATGACGTTAAGAATTCGCTCGATTGACGAAAAAAAAAAGAAATACATTTATGGCGGACAGAGTAGTTAAGTGCACGTGTGCACTTCTTTTTTTTAATTATTTTAAAGCAATCGCGCGCGACCAGAGCTGCAAAGGGTGTAGTAAAACTGCCAATTTTTACTTGGTTTACGGATAATAAGAGACGAAGAATAATAATAATTAGGATATGTATACATAACGTTCACAAACTGTAATAATGCTTGCTTCGACTTTGCAGCAGTCGGTCCTTTGATATATACTGACTGAGATACGTATATTGATATAGTAAAGTAGATGTTCAATATTGAAACGTAAATGTTGTACGTAAACAAACCATGGCTTGGTCTCACCTGCGGCTGGGTACCGGTAAACGCTTGAAGGAAATTATTAATATATTTATATGTCGTGTTTTTATAAAAGTTTGTCATTGGAAATGAAAAAATGTATTTTATATTACAAAAGATTATAATTATGAGAAAGTTTTAATAAAATGTTTGTTGTTTTAATACTTACGTAAGATATACTTTTTTCAAATGTACCTTGATTTTAAATAATTTTTATATTATAATTATTTATATGTTTTAGCCTCCCTAAAATCTTTTATTTTTTGTATGTTTTTTTTGTACATAGTTTTTCTTAAAGAAAACCGCTTATACTCATGCTTTTAATATTTTTGTTTAAAAACCAGATACGTAATTTAATCATAACTGAGATTGAATTAAAAGTTATAGTTATTTATTATATACAAAATATAACGATTCTAAGTACTAATATGTATGTGATATAGAAAGATTATTATATATAGTAAAAAATTGATTATTATAAAATAATTATTATAAGAAATACGAAATATAAAATAAAACAGTTTATCGATACCCAAAACAGGTCAGACCAATAGCAACGGAACAAAATTGCAATGTGTGTCAAGGCGGACATTCAAAAAGGCAAATTGACACAGATAAGTTGGGTTTGTTTCGTTCAAAGTGCCTTTTGGATTTTCAGTTTAGTAAAAAGAAAACAAGAAAGAAAATAATAATTCAGAATAATCTACTCCTACAAGGGGTACGAGCAGTAATGTCGTTCCTAATGCTCGACTAGAAAGTGAATATTATACAATAAAGAAGCGCATGTAACTTACGTACCCCAGCATTGCAAGATAGGCATATTGCATATGTGTGTGTATTAAAAAACAAAAAAAAAGACGATATGTAGACGGCCACGCGGGCGACGTTGTATTACAAAATAATAATCACAAAGAGGTATACATTTTTCGAAGGGAAGAAAAACTTTTTATGGAGAATAAGTGTTTATATTTGATGGATTAGAGTTTATATCGCATATATAAGCTTCAAGTATAACTTTGAAGATAATTGGTAGGTCAGCAGGAGGAAGTGTAGTAAAAAACAATTTTTATTAACGTGAGAAATTCGATAATATATAAACGAAGTATCTGTGTAACGTAATCTGCTTAATGTTTTTTTAATTCAAAGTAGAGTGAGGAAAAACTGCGATTTTAGAAATGTATTATATAGTCAATTATGCGACTGTGAAAAAAGTATAATTTGTAAAAGAGATGGAATTATTCTAATTAAAACGCGAATACCTTTTGCATTTAGCATTTTATAATGCGTATCCCGAAGCAAATAATAAAACAGTATACTATTTTAAATGACTTACTTTGCTATTTCAACAATTATTTCGCCACGTTAATATTTTTCGATAACCAATAATTTGTAGAACAATGCAAGAGAATAATTCCAGCTCTACCTTTTCGACTTCTTACCGCAAGCAGTCAGCGCTTCGATAACTGAGATTTGACGATAACAAAAGTAACGACCATAGCGAATCAGGTATAATTTTCTTACACGCGACAATGAGCAGCTGCCGTATATGCAAACGACGAACAAAAGAAAACATAGAATAAAAGTATATATAATATATAGATACGTATATATACATAAACGTACGGTACTTACGCGTGCACAGCATTGCTATATAGATTTTTATACGCCAGAAAAAAAACCGCCGAGTATATACTATAGCGACGCCAGATTTTTGTAGTATTTATCGAGAGCGACGACATCGTTCGTCCATATTAGAAACGTCAGTAGTGAAAACCGCTTAGAAAGTTACAATGCGTAGATATTTGCAAAAACCCTTCGCCCCCGCTAAAAGCGATTTTCGTCGGACATCTCGCCGTGATGATGATCTCGGTCGGTCTTTTGTACACGCAGGCCTACTGTTTCAATTAAAGAAAGAAAAAGAAAAAAAGGGAAACATGAAATAATAAGACAGTTGCTGGATGACTTAAGCGTTCGACAAGCAATAGAAAGAAGAAGGGTACAGGCATTTGGTTCGACACGCAACGATTTGACATGAGCGTTCGTTTTTACATACTTTTTCGTATATATATTATATATAGAGACTCGCATTTTTGCGTGTTGTTCATGCGAGCACCCGCGTGTCAGTGTACGTAGTTATTAATTGTTAGTTTGCATTTCATACTTATTATGTATATATACACAACGAGTAACACAGGGCGCGGAGAAAACTCGCCAGCTGCGTTTGTTGAGAAACGATGCCAGAGTATGCACACATGCATGCATACATATACACACACATACTCTTTGTTACGAGGTGCGAATATGGAAATTTATTATACAAGAACCTCGATTTCTTTTTATTTCGAATGTATTTCAACATTACCGTTAATAAATTTATGTATAAATATCTATTACTATATATAACAACTTCCTCTCTCTCTCTTTCGTATCCCTCTATCTTTTTTTTCACATTTGTCTTCAGCTCTTCATTCGTACGACTTGAGAAAATGCCTGATGAAGTCTTCCTGCAGGTTGGATCGTGCAGGGTGACTACTCGCCATTTCATGCAGATACGAGTAGTTTTGCTTGAACATAGCGTTACGTTTCAGCTCTCTCTCGTTCTCCAATTTCTTCTGTCGCCAGTCGGCCATTTTATCGACGCTGACTACTTTAAATTTTTCACGGGCTGCTACCGCCACTGGGGTATCCATAGCCGAGGGATTGCGATGCTGCTGATCTTTCTTTCGGTGGCACATTTTAATCGTGAAGTAGTAAATAAACTCTACTAAACTGACGAAAGATCCGCCTACACATAGCCCGAAGATTCCTCCAAATGATGCTGCAATTAGAAGTTAATATTTGTTTTGTAAATGCGTTTTAACAATCCGAAGATACAAAATTTCAAATTATAAGTTTGTGTTATTTTTAAAAATAGCGGAAGCAATATGTTTCCTTATTAATATTATACTAATTTTTATGATAAACGAATTGATTTTAATATAAATATAAGGCTCTGAAAGAAACTGAGAAGGACTTTAATATAAACTGAGAATACAGCCTTGATGATTCTTTTATCAATACGCTATTATTCATTATAACAAAATAGTTTAAGAATCTACATCCCGGTATTCAACGGGGACACATCACGCGATGACGTATGTACATTTATAAATCGCTAAATCTACCCTGGAAACCATTTAACTGATGTTAATCTAATTTTTTGTTGCGAATAAAGTGGGTTTTACCAACACGAAGAGCATGATAACGGTTTGCTATCATAAGAGTTTAATCATCGGTTATGGCTATGGTTTTTCTGACTTGCGTGACTTACATTACAACCCATTAATTTCTTAAAATTGCAGTGTTAACACTAAAATACTGCTTGATTATCGATAACTATAAAAATTACCAAGTACGTCATCCCAGGATTTCCAAGACTCTTTTCTATACTTTAGACAAGTGATGCCCCGAAAGTAAATAGACGCAAGAGATACATTTTTAACATTGAATCCATCCCTGTAAAAAGAAATATTTTTTAGTGTTCCGTGCGAGTTAAACAAATTTTACTTAAATATCGAAATACTTACAATATTTGCGAATGGAACGTTACATTTTCCATAAAAACGTTTTCGCTGTTTGAAGTATACATAGTATCATCGCATGATGGTAAACATTCACATTTAACAGATTCCACCGTATTATTATCCGCGGCCAAATCTGTAATAGTCCGCAGATTCGATAAACTACCTGTAAGAAGTAAATTTATTTATTTTCTGTATAAAGATTATAACAAGGTGTTATAAATTTTATTAAGTAATATACCTCGATAATTCGTCAAGCAGTCAACATCGGCTAAACTGCATACTCTTTCGTGAACTACAATAAAATTTAAAAAAATGATGAGTTTTATTAATCATCATTTGATATAAATTGTATAATGGACGTGATAACTAAAATATAATATCATTAATGTTTTTGTATAATGAAAACACTATTAAATGAGTCGATTTGATTTTATTATCACCTCCATCGCATCTTTATTGAAAAAAATTGCCGAACTCACAATAATTTGGGTAGTAAAATGGCACACACTTGCAGTATCTTTTTATATATCTTATCCTACATTCGGTAATACAGGATTGATAACTGTAGACGGGACTTATATTAAGTTTTTTCTGAAAACAGATATCAAGAATTCGAAAATTTTCGGCGAAGAAATTAATTAAAAAATTATCTTTAATAACGTATTTTTTAAAAGAACACATCTGTCACTTTTAAAGATTTTTAATAAATTAAACAAAGGAAACCGCCAGGTATTATATAAGAAACCGTATATATGTATATTCGCAACAAATTTTAAGTCGCAAGTAATCATTACATATTATATACATATGTTGACTAAAAGTACTTTTTGCAAATCTATCCAAAAATTTGTATGATAACGAATGAAAAAAGCGAAGAATATCACCTCATCGGCGAACCAGCAATTACGACGCAACAAATCGAGATGCCGCACGTTAGGCGCGCTCTCCATTATCGAGCCGGACAGAATAACAGAGGTTTCCTGACTTGGTTGGATAAAGCTTGTAAGCACCTCTACCTCCGGGTAATTAAAAGGATCGTGAACGAGGATGGAGGCACCGACGCTCGGCCTTATCGAGCCGTAGTACGTGTTCTTCTCAAGGTCCATGACAACCGAAAGACCGACGTCTCTGCCAGCGCCAGGTACGTTCTGGAAAATATATAGTTGGTTTTATGGATACTGATTGCAAATAGTCATTCCTGGTAAAAAAAAAAATTTCATGCGTTTTTGATTGCTTTGTTTTCAATATATTTTTGTATGTATGTTTTTGTTTTTTTATCGATTTTTTCTATTATTTTATTTCAATTGTAACATTCGAAAGAAAAAAATAACAGAGTTGTACAAGAAAAAAACAAATAGGACAACTTTAGTTTTTTCGGCCAAGGCTTAATTGACATTGAAGAAGTTTGAATAGTTTTTTTAGAGTAGAATAAAAGTTATTTACTATCTAATATGCATTAATCAACATTAAAAGTAAAAGATCATTGATAATAGAAAAAGATTGCTAGCGACGTCTTTATTTAATTTAAAGAGATCAATCTGTTAAATTTGCCACGTCATTTGAAGTATGTAAAAATGCGACATTTAGAAAAAAATTGGTCAGTTTACTGAGTCGCAAGGTTATTGAAGCGATTAATTAAAATTCGCCCCTTTGCAAAATGCATAGGAGAATTTTCACAGACAGACGTTTATTTTCAATCAATGTTTTTATATCTTTTCTTCCATTTAGTAACCTGATCAATTTTTTTTAATATCACGGTACAGAGAGCATTTTCTTTTATAAAATCATAAAAAATAAATTTCTCGTTTAAAATTATAAAATGAATAATAAAATTATCATTCTATTAAATTTACCTACCAAAACTTCGAAGACACCGGGTTCTGCTTTAGTAAGATTATGTCTCATTGCCGAACTGACATTTGATATTTGTTTTTTAGCTGCTTTTACCCCAAATCTTAAACGTTACATAAAGCAGTATAATTTACAATAACTTTTATGTAGCTCTTGAAAGGCTCTAAAAAAATTTAACTTACATGGAATTTTCAGATGTATCCACATGATAATTGAAGGCACAACAAAATCCTTCAACTGATTTTATAGGCTTAAAGAGTTTGTTACAGTCATAGATTCTTCCTTCCCACGCACACCTTAATAAAAGTTTCTCACAAGGCTGCATCATCTAATCAATTTTGAAGTTAAATAAAAAAATTATAATACAATAAGACTGACATTACAAAATAAACAATCTTAATACTTACATCATACATAATGTCTTCTATAGTAACCTTGGAAGATGTCATTAATTCTAAAGCTCTTCTATTATCTAGGTTCAGATAATCAGGCCTCACCAACTTTGGCAAAGAAAAAAAAAAGTTACTTATCTCTGTCTCGTTCAGTCCTTTTCGTTTCCTAAAATCCATATTACATTGCATTCGTCTCACTAATCTATAACTATAATAATTTCACATCATCTTACATGACTTCCGAGAACTTATCAGCGTGCGGCTTGTAAACTTTATTGTAGTTGCAAATAGATACAGCTGGAAAGTTCAAGCTGAAAATAGGATGAGTAGTAGAGTCAATTGTTGTCACCGTGGGTGTTTGCCTGAATCGCTGCCATACAAGAATCATCAACATTACACTAAAAACCATTCCTATAATGCAAACCTGTACGAAAAGCATTTTTAATTTAATTAATTATTCTTGAAAATAGATCAGTATATATATATATATATATATATATATATATAAATCGTACGAGAAACTAAAGCTTCCTTTATTATAAGATTAAAGAAAGAAAATTGTATAATTCGTAAAGAAACATTGACGAATGATGTATTTTCTTCAAATATTTTACCCCTATCCAAACAACTTTCTCGATGAAGGTGGACTCTCGTGAGACAATATATCGAAATCCGTGGAGCGTGGTGTTTTGGCAGTACTGGTCCATCGCCGTCAGCCAGAATCTCAGTAATTTGCATCTCCGTCCTAAGATTGCGAGAATCGTTCCACGTTAAAGATATTGTTTACTTCTACTTATTTATACGTATATGGAATAATTGAAAACCTATCAGCTATATTCTACTTTAATATAAACTCGAAAATTTTGCAAATATATTGAAATTCATTTCTTTTTACATAACTTTCGAGAGCCGTTAGGGAAATTATAATCACTTTTGAAAATTTCTAGTTATATATTAGGCACGTTATGTGTACGTATTATGATCAAATATACGTTGTTTGGTAGGATAACTGAGTTTTTTTTTAACCGAGCGTTAACCACATCATTTGTATTCTTTATTGACTCGATGAATTTGAATCTGAAGTCAAATTAGCTTTACTAGATTGAAATTCACGGAATATAAATTATCATGCCTGTCATCGTAAACTCGACCACTCAGTAATATTCGACAGACGTAACTTGTCAACAGTAATTAAGTATAGAATCACCTTATTCGATCACAGATTCGTTAGATAAATCGGTTTTATTCTAATGAAGTGTGTAAAATTTTGTTTATCAAAGTGAAAAAATACATTTGATTCCTAAATCATAAATGTTTATTTTGTAACATTATATTTCTATGAAATAATAATTTATTATAAGTTTCAAATGAGTAGTTTTAACTTATTGAATATTTAATAAATTACCTAATAAATATTTATGTTATAAAAAGTTATTGAGGTGGTTCATAATTTCCGGATATTTTAATTCCAGAAAATATAACGTATCCACAAGTGTGGTGTAAATTATTATTATATTTATCTTTTCAAAAATTAAAAATTATAAAATAATCAAACAAATAAATCACGATGAAGAATGGTAAAATATAGAAACACGGGAATTTAGTAACTATATAAATAAAAAAAAAGTGTTAAAAAAGCCTCACTTTTCTCGGTTCCCGTGTAGTTATTCTTCTTGATCTTTCCCATCGCGGTCGTAGGCCTGCCGCATCCGCGCATCGTTCGCACACTCGTCGCGCGAATGCTTTTACAATTTCAATATACATACAACATATAAGCACCTTCACACCTGGCAATCAAGTGTAATTGCTTTTCTACGGAGGTGACGACGATTCACCGTCGTCACGACCCCCACACTTCATTACCCGATTCGTTACTCGCGCGGCGTGTAACTTTTCCATCCGCGCTCACACCTACCCCCTACAACGTTCATAATTAATAATGTGCGCACCCCCATATGTAATCTTCGTGCGAACGATGTACGATACGAACGAACGAAAGCGAATTAGCTAATGAAACGTGAGTTTTGATATTACTTCTCTGATGTTTGTTTTAGTGGTCGCAGGTTCGGATGCCAATCCAGTGTGTTAACAAGTCGACAGTTAGTGTGATTTTTTAAGAAATTGTAGTATGTTATGTCTTTTTTTTGTTTGCGTTGTTGGTGTGATCGATTCTGTGTTAAAAGAAAACGTGGTCTTGGTTTAACCTGAATCCGTTAATAACTAATACAAAAGAGTGTTCTTTCAATGAAGATTAATTATAATGACTGATTCTTTGAAGGAAGTGTATAATAATGGAGGAAAATAGAAAATAGTTATTATATAAATGGTTGCGAGCTTATTATACAATTACATTGTGTCGGCGTTATAATAATTTAGAAGTTCTTATCCAGTATTGATTTAGGATCGCTATGGATAAGAGGATCGAAACTAAATGACATGTAATTAAAAAATATGCTAAACATATTTTTCACATATTTAATAAAAAAAATGTAGAAAAAATGTTTTTTTTGGTCCCGTCATCAAATTTTTCAATTAGTTAATGTTAAATTATAATAATGTATTGTTCATTTAACCGATATTAGTAATGTGAAATTTTCTGAATTATGATAATTATAATAACACGTTATATGTACGGTGACAAGAAACAGAATATGACCTCGAATTTGTTTATATGCTAGTGAACTTAAATGCTTCTAATACATCAGAACTTCAGATGTAGGCTATCTCAAAGAATAAACAATAAAATTAAGCATAAAACACGTCTTGAGGATCGCCATGATAACCATAAAGTTTGTAGCTTCTGGACGACTTAAAGGTCACAATCGACATAAGTGAAATTTTTTTATTATTTAGATATCATGTACAAAAGCAGGTCAAGTTTATATATCAAGAAAAAAATTTTTATTTTAAATGAAAAAAAATGTTAATTATTTATTTGCCAATAATATTTTATGCACTCCATAAAATATATATATATGTGATTTAAGCACTTATAACGTCTAAATGTATGACAGAAAATATTTCCATACAATAGTATTTCCATATTATTGTATATTTCTATGTCTACGAATATCTAATTTTGTATCATGAGCATCTCATAAGTGAAATTAATTTCTTACATCGTTATAATGACATTGCACATTGTGTGAATATTTTTATCATAACTGAACACAAAAATAGATACAAATAGACTTCTTTACTCAATAGATACTTTAACTTATTTTTTTAAATTGTTATTTCTATATTCACAATTGTAATGAGCGTATTCTGGTAATAAGTTTTACACTCGAAACTTGTATGTTTGTTTCATCATTAATGAATAAACACTAATCACGTGAAGAGTATGTTTTTTTTCTCATATTCTGATATACACTCTTTTAAAATTATTGTTTCAGATGTATAACTTTTAAAGCCATTACACATTCCGACACGGAGAAAAATCGTAGCGTAAATTTTAAAATTTATATAGCAAAAATTACTATTTCCTATAGTAGTGCTGGGACCTACTCGGAATACGCCGAATTTTCCTAATTTTTAAATAAACTTTCTTACTTTTTTAATAAACTTTCCTACATTTTTAATAAAATTTTCTCACTTTCTTTTAAGTTTTACTATTTTCAATAGGAATATTAATTCTTTTGTGGTCTCGTGTCAGTAAACCGACATAACCTGACAAAAGATATATTTATCATTTTCTTCTCTTCAAAATTGATAAGGATGTTATGAATTATACGTTTTTACAACTACTTTTTTTCATACAAAAACTCATGCAGTGTATAATGTTAAGTTATGAGACGAGGTAAACCAAAGATCAAAGAACAACACAGACACGCCATTAGGCTGCATAAACTGCAACGAATTAGGACACCCTGCAAAATACAGACGCTGCTCATGTTTAAAGTTCGCTCAAGAAACCACAAACAATAACAAACGCTCCATCGTTGACAACAGAAAAGCCAAAGGTCTCCAAATTGCAAGATCAGTTAACAATAACCTGACATATGCCCAAGATGCCTCGCAGCAGCCAACTGCACTGACAATACCAAGTATCAACTCGCACTACACCCCTGTTCACCATGATCCATCTTATCTAACATGCAACAACGCTGATGCACCTAACCTACAGAATTTATTCAACTGTCTCCGCAACGACATAGTCCAGACCATCGCAACTCAAAATCTCCAACTAATCAACAAAATCACTGCCAACACTAACAAAACTGATTTTATTCTTAATCACCTTAACCTAAAATGGACAGAATAAACAACCTTAAAATAATAGCTGTTAATGCTAATTCAGTAATTGATATATAAATAAAAAAACCGCTGCCAATTCTTTGGCATTTAGCTTCCTCAAAATAATTTTTCGATTTCTTTTAATCAATTGAAATTCTAAGAATAAATGTTTCACAAAAAAAATGCTAACAAAGATAATCACTTGAAATTTTAGCCGAATATTGCCCCAAACAAGTGTAATAAGTGGTTAAAATTTCAAGTCAATAAATTAAAAATTTATTTAGAAAAAAAATAAAGAAGTTGAAACCATATTTTCTTTAATAACAAATGACAGACTAAAGATAATTAAACTTTAAACAAAAGAAATTGTAGGAAATCTGACGACCTTTAAATAAAAATTGATTAAATTAAGTAATATCTACCGTAACATACTTAAAAATCAAAAAAACGAAAAATTCAAAATCGATTTTTGGTTATAAAACAATAGAAAAACGAAAAAATGAAAAAATAGGTTATGCTATCTCTATTCTCCTTCGAAAGGAAGAGAATAAGCTTTACCCGATGTAAATCGGTCAATTTGTTCAAAAGTTATAGCCGGTACACACACCCACACACACGCACACACACACGCACACACCCACACACACACACACACACGCACACACGCACACACACGCACACACGCACACACACACACACACACACACACACACACACACACACACACACACACACACACACACGCGCGCTAGACGGCGCAGCGCCGCGACTCTTACAACCGATTCGGGCGGCCGGAGGGGATAAAGGCCAGCGCTGTCGGTCCCCTCGACGGCCTTTGTTCACTTCACATCTAATCGCTAATAATAATTAGATGGTCTCGGCAATTAATTTGCTAAGTTTACGAGTTTAATAAAGGACTTTTTTTGTGTTTGCAAATAAAGTGTACTCATTTATTCAAAAAAGTATGTTTATATTATGATACATATTTACACCAAGTAAGCGGTACATACATAGAGTAACTAATGAAGACGTTCCATGTACTACCGATAACTTTCTGTTTTGCATCATTTACCGGAGCATTTTAATGAAGTTACGTTCGAATCCTTTCCTTATAAGCTTGTAGAAAAGTCCTTGGAGCCATACAGAGTCGAAGGCCTTTTCAAGATCGATGAGTCTGGCACCGACTAGTTTATTTGCGTTTAGGTGATGGCAAACGTCGGTGAGGAGTGTGTTGATGGCATGCACTGTGCCTGAAGCCTAATTGGTTGTCAGGGATAATGCAGTTGTCATCGTTAAACTTTGTGATCTGGTTGTTGATGTGAGCTTTGTGACACGGCAAATTTTATTTCCCCGCGCCGCGCCTCTAGACTCGCCCTGAGGGCTATTTCACAACGATCCGTTAAATTCTCTTTGCAAATAACTCTAATTTTTACACGGCCTATTTATTTGGGAAGGGCGCCTGGTCGCGTTCATGACTCTCTTGCGCGGGTACTCACTGTCACGGCTCTTATCTCCGGCACGAATTCGTTCTCCGACGGACGACCTGGCTGCGGTCGAAATCCTCGGCGGCAAAAATCCTGTAACCTAACCGGACAAATTACGCGGCACTACTGGGACGACACAACACGGGGGATGAGACGGCACGTGCACACTCTGAAGGCTTCACACCAAAAAAAAGAGAAGAAATAATTATGTTTCCTTGAATTATTTCTGTTTATTAACCGGCTCACACTTTCCGTCTTTATAATCCGCAACTTTACAAATTTTCCCGCACGCACAAACGATCGTCGCTCGCAAGTCACACGCGTCACGGGGATAGAGAGTACGTCCACGCACTTCCCTTTGACCTGAAAAAAAAGGCACGTCGGGGAGCGAAAAGGCTCGTCGATACAGACTCGCACACACCGCTGTAACTACTAGCTGCAACCTCACGATGCACGATGTCAAACGTCCATTGTTGCAGCTCTAAGGCCCATCTCGCTAATCTCCCTGTTGGCTCTTTTAGGGTACGTAACCACTTTAAGGCACTGTGGTCTGTGATCGCCGTAAATTCGTAACCTTCGAGGTAAGGTCTCAACTTCTTTACGGCCCAAATCAGCGCTAGGCACTCTCTCTCTCTCTGTCGTCGTATAATTTCTCTCAGCTGGCTTAAGTACACGACTAATATACACTATCAGGTGCTCTCCGTCGTCATGTTCTTGTGCTAATACGGCTCCGATTGCTGTGCCACTAGCGTCACATTGTACAAGGAATGGCTTGCTAAAGTCAGGCCTCGCGAGCACAGATGCAGTGGTTAATACCTTTTTCAGCGTTAATAGATTTTTCCTCTGCAATTTGACTAATGGCACTTTCAGGTCGGTACAATTCGGAATGAATCTCTCATGCCACCCGACAATGCCGAGAAATCCTCGCAATTGGCGCAAATTCATAAGCTTCGGGTAATTTAGGAGGGCTTTAACACGCTCTGGGTCTGGACGAAGCCCCTCGAAGTCTAACACAAAGCCCAAGTATGTCACTCTCGAACAGCAAAACTCACACTTCTCTCTGTTGATTTTCAGCTGGGCGTCCACTAACTTTTTCAGCACTATCTTGATCCATTTTAGATGCTCTTCTAATGTCTCAGTGGCTACAATGATGTCGTCTAAATATACGAAGACATATGGCTCGAACTCTGGCCCTAGTAGCGCGTCTATCAGGCGTTGAAACGTCATAGGCGCGTTAGTGAGCCCATAAGGCACTCTCGTAAATTGCCACAGACCCGATCCTGGCACCGCAAAGGCAGTGTATTTCTTGCTCTCTGACGCCATCGGTATCTGATGATAGGCAGCTTTTAGATCAATCTTAGACAAATATCTGGCTCCTCTTAATTTATCTAAGATCGAGTTCATATTTGGCAACGGATATGCATCCTTTTTCGTCACTTTGTTTAGTGGCCTATAATGTACGCAAGGGCGATACGTGCCATCTCTCTTGTTTAGCAGTACTGGCGCACTACAGTAGTCACTAGCCGACCGCTCTATAATCCCCTCGGCACCCATTTTTCGTACTTCTTCTTGTGCGATGCTTAGCATTTTCGGCGACATACGGCGCGGCTTCGTCTTGATAGGCGTTGGATCTGTCACGTGGATGTGATGTTCTGTCACATTCGTCAGCCCGGGCTCGTATTGCGCTGACTCTAGAATTGTCTCTACTAACTTTTCCACTTTTTCTCTCTCTCCGTCACGTATCTCTGAGATTCCGGCACACTCCGCATACACGGCACGGTCACCTTCTGTCCTGTAAGGTGCTAGCGATGCCCAACACCCTTCATTGGTTCGCCACAAGCCTTGCGCAGGCCACACTTTGAGATTGAATTTCTCGAAGAAATCCATACCGAGTATCATATCATGATCTATGTCTCGGATGGCTTTCAATAACAATGTCTCGACTCTTCCGTCTATTTCTAGGCTCACTCGCAACTCTCCTAAAATTCGATTTATGCCACCTGTCACGCTGTTAACGGCTGTTGTCGCCGGTAGAAGTCGACTGGTGTAACGATCAATCACTCGCGGACCTACCAGAGATACCATGGCTCCGCAGTCAAGTAAGGCTCGATAAGGCTCTCCTCCGAGGATAATCTCAATAAATGGACGATTATCGGCACTCATTTCGACTACTTGTTCATCCGCTGGCGTCTCTTGATCCCTTTTACTCTCTTCACTATTTGATACACGCGCTTCGTCGTGCGGTATGTCATCTGCTCTCTCCAGCTCTGTCGATTGGTGTACTCCACCCTCTCTCGGCGTTGCGACGATACTCTCGTTGTAGCGGCTTGGCACGACATCAGCTGCTCGACAGGCTTGACTATCACCTGTGGCTACTGGCTCGTCTACTAGCACGCTCTGCTCTCTCTGATAACCTGCTCTCATCACCTCTTCTCTCTTCCTTTCTTCTTTCTTCATTTCTTCTCTCTTCTTCTCTTCACTCTTGTGCTCTTCTCTTTTCTCTTCTTCATTCTTCGTCTCTTCTCTCTTTTCTTCTGCTCTCACCTTCACTTCCCTGTTCATTATCCCTGTGGTTGGAATTGGGAGGGCAGGGGACTGTTCTGGTCTCCCAATTGTCCGTTTCCCCATTGGCTGTGCAGAGGGGCACAATCAGGGCACGTAGAAAACACGGCACCCTGGCGACCTCAAACTTTGCAGCTCACCAGCGGCGGTGGTCGAGGTGGTCGGAAAGAGCACTCTGAGGCCATATGACCCAGCTGACGGCACGAATAGCATTCGCGTTCGGAGCAACGATTGGCTCTGTGTCCCGTCTCTTCACACACGTAGCATGCTCCAATAAATCTCGACGATTCCTGACCAGCCTGACCGTTTACTGGAGGCTGCGCTGATCCAGCTCTCGTCTCGTATCGTCCAGTCTTCCTTGGCGCATTATAAGTTCTCTCGTCATTATAATTTATTGGCTCGGAGAGGCTCTGTCCAACTCTCACACCTTGTTGCGGCTGTGATGTCACTGGCGGGGCTGGCGGCGCGCAGGCGTAGTCGCAGCGGCCATCTTCTCCTTTTTCTTCTCACTCTTTTTATTTTTCTTTTTCTTTTCCGTGCGTTTTTCTCTTTTTTCCGCTTCACTTTCAGACACTTCCTCGCCTTCTGCTATTTCCACAGCGGCTGCGACTCTTGCGGCACGCTGTGTCTTTACAAAAGCGGCTCCCTGTAGTTTCATCTCATCTCGAGGCTTTGGTGGTACATGGCGGTGATCTAATTCTCTTCGTCTCTCTAATCGAATCCCGTGCTCCTTAATGGTATGTAACGTTCTTACTTTCACATTGGCTAGTTCTTCTCTATACTCTGGCAAGATATTCCTATACACGATTTTTACGAGTTTTCTCTCGGACGGCGGGCGTTTCAGATGTTTGGCGATGTATTTGACACACAACAAATAATTCGTTATACTCTCGCCCTACTCATATAAACTCCTATTGACCGAGTGTGTCGCAGCATCTTCTATGCGTGGCTCTGGGTCGCGTGAACAACCTGGCTGTGCTGTTACTGTCGCTTCTGCCACGGCCTGCTTTTACCTGATCAATATTCCTGTAACACCGGCGCTACGCTCAGATATCGCGGCAAACTAGGCACTCGTACTTTACTCTGCCGACTGTTCGTCACTACGGTCATGGTTGAGGCCGTTGGTGCGGTTGTCTGCGTCACTGTGGGCGTTGCTCTGCTCACGAGGCCTGTCGTCGATGTCACCGTTTGAGTCACCCCGATGATCTCCTGTATTTTTATATTTATATTTTATATTTTTATATTTATTGAATTTATTTTTGGACTAGCCAAAAAAAACAAAAAGATAATACATGGTAATGAGCATTAAGCTCAACGCGTGGAAGAATGTTACACACATATATATACACGTAGCGCATCGTGAGAACATAAGTCGTCGCATACAAGAAATCGTAGTCAAAAACATAATGTCGCAATAAGTATGTCAACGAATTTGTACATTTTACTAGTTAAAGTACAAGGATAGAGCTTTCATTTAAGCTAAAGATGGTTAAAATCGGACAATTCAGTGCAAAGTTACATACATTTAAATCGCCAAACATGACGAAAAACAATGAAAATCTTAAAAATTTCGTGAATTCAGAAAGAAACGCTCATTTTTGTCATTTTTGTTAGGGCAAAGTTTCCAAAGAATTCCACATATACTGCCTGTGAAAATTACTATCCGGCCTTGTAAAGTCTCCTATATGTATGAGAAAAATTCTTACGCGAATACGAAAATTTAATACAGTTTCTGCAGTAAAATTTATGAATTAAAATTTTTACCATACTAGAATAGTAATTTTTCACTTTTATTTTATAATTTTTATTGGCTTAAATAGTAAATATTTTACTATTTACAGTTGTGGCTGCGTTCCCTACACAGGATGGTAATTTTTCAAGAATTTAATACAATATTTACACTAATATTTTCTCCGTGTAACGAATAAAATTTTGGTTAAGATAATTCAAGTTTCGTCGACGAAAATGGCCAGTTGTACATGCTACCGTTGCAGACTAGTCTTGGCCCTTCATTCATTCCATTTTGCAAGCGTAGAATGTTAAGACTATTAACATGTATTTAGAAACAATGCATGAATACTGTGTTAATGATGTCATACCTCTCAAAGATTTGATTATTATAAAAATATGCATTACGCATTTAAAAAAAATTATTTCAAAAACTGTAGACAGTAAATATAAAGATACAATAGAAGAGAAAGCATACAAAAAGTTCAAAAGTGTTTTAACAGAATGTATGTCATTGATAGACCTTTGCAGAAAAATAACGCAAATGGATGAGTTATTCAAACATATTGTCCGATTATTATTGTCGCCTAAAGAGAAGAATGCAAATGACAGCACTATTATTATAACAAATCTTGCTAAAAAAAAAAATGCAGAGATATTGAATAAAATGAAATTAGAAGATATAGATGATATCGAGGGCGATAACATGATACTTCTTGAGGATGAAAAAAGTGAAGTAATTTACATGAATTGAGGATGAAAAAAGTGAAGCAATTACATGAATTTTTCAAACGGTATAGTAGATTATATGGACGTATAATTGATCAGTTAGAAGAAAACTATATATACTAGAGGAAGCCAAACATAACAAATCCTATGCTCCAGAACTTGTAAACCATTTAATTACAAAATGGATGCCGTATGCTCCATTATAGAGTTTATTGGATTTAGATTTACTTGGTTCTGAAATATCCCAAGTATGTCCCAGTGGTACCATAGAATAGTAATTTTACCTATATAAATTTTAAAATTTACTCTACGATTTTTCTCTGTGTATGTTACCTTTTTATTACTGATTTGACTCGAAATTTCAATTTTCAAAAAACACTCAATCACTGATATATTTGAAAGAATGTGAAACAGTAGCATAAATCCCTGATACTATACAGTAAATGTGTGACTTACTAAACTCTCTAATCAGACGAAAACTTTTAGCTACGGAACATGGAAACGTATGCTACGATTTTACATTCCCTAATTTTGAAAATAAGTAAAAAAAAATTGTCGATAAAAAATGAAAGAAATGTGATTTTTACATTACTTTTTCTATAAGCTTCCTTTTTTTTAGAAAACTTTACTGCAAAATTTTTATCCATGCCTGTCACCTTTCTGTGTTTTCAAGTTTAACTGTATTATATGACATTCTGTTGGAATAAAACTACATCACTTTTTTAATATGAAAAACCCATGTTTATCCAATTTTATTGTATTTGTATTATGACTATTTCAATACAATGAAATAAGAATAATAGAAAACCTTGTTAGCAAAGATAATTGAATAAGATAAGATGTTTATCTGTTTACATCATTGCAATTCAAACTATTATAATGATATTATATATCATTTCAACAAAGAAATGTAAAAATAATAGAAATTGCGAATAATTGTAATTACTGTAAAGAAATTTCGCACATTTAAAAAATATTCAACATTTATTAATTTTCTGTATAGAAGGACTTAGCTTATGGATTATATTAAAATCATCTGTACTGCTAGTCTTATATCACACAGTATATAAGAAAAATCGTGTACAAATTATTAAAAACGTCTATTTAATGCTTCAATTTTCTAAGAAAATGAAGCAAGACTTTTTCTTTAAATCTCAGCCATTTAGCTCAGGTTCCACATAAAGTTTTGATTTACTTTTTTGAATAATTAATATAATTTTTCAAAATAAAATTAATAAAAATGTATAAACACATAATAACCTTTAGACAACGGGTATTTGAGAGCTGAAATCACTTTTAAAAAGTGCCCAAATTAGCGTCTGGTATCATGTATCAACTATATACAAAGTTAATTTCACTGGATGAACCGATATATCTGTTTTCCGATTCGATAAGGTACAGAAAAAATTTAATAGTGTAACATTTTATGACATTGCTAAAATTAGGTGAAAACACGACTCTATTGGTTTTCGGGGTTGCTAATCACATACACGCCCACCTCTATCCAGAAATGAGGCATTTGGAGAGTAGGGAAGAGGCTAATAGTAAATCTGACCCCAGATTCGCGATCAGTGACCCCAAAAACCCCCCGGATCTTGTTCATAACAGAAAAATACTGTTTTTCCTTAGAGCCGATAGAGGTAAAGTACAATACACCATTTACGAAAAGAATAAAATTACCCTTGCTACAAGATAAAAAAAACTAAAAACAACTGGCCTAAACCATAAATAATGTAGTAGAATACATTTATTAGTACTTCACATAGTAATTACGAATGTATGTGAAGGAAACAAACCAAACAATATCACTAAAAATTAGTATTTATTTGTTAATGAAGGGGCAAATTAACACTATACCAAAAATTGATATGCTTATTACGAAATTAGATATATTTTTCATGATAAATAAAGTCTTTTTCTATGTTTGAGTATAACTATAGTAATTCTTTAGTTCTAAGAAAAGCCTGTTCTAGAATAAAGAAATTAATAATTTTTCATGAAATCCTTTATTCGATATTGTTATGGTATAAATACTTTGTGTGTTGTTAGAGCAACGGGTAGTTAACATGGTATGGTAACAAGCCTTTCTTGTATCCACTGTCGATACAGGAAAACAATGAACGTGGCTATTGATTTTCCTTGGTGCCTATATACAGAAAATATGGGGAAGCATTGTCCCAGTTACTACCGCCATCTAGAAGGATATTATGTGGATTCAGGAGACACTTTTTTGATAAATAATGAAGCCTGTCTGTAAAAGTTGCCAGAAGAAGCTCTGATGCTTAAGCTTTGTTTTGTTGAAAAATATTGATTTTCTAGGAAGTTATAGACAATTAAAAGTAATGGAAGAAAATGACGGAAAATTTTCCTGTTTTGGAACCATTTTATGGGTTGTATATGCAGTAATTTTCTTCTTCTATTTTTACTAATCTATAATTTTGTAGGAAATCAATATTTTTCAACAAAAAAAGCTTTTATCAAAACTTTTTATAGCAGCTTTTATATATAACTTACTTTTATGACTATTTCCCTATCTTCAATATTTGCAAAGCTATGATCAAAGGGAAAAACACGATTTTCATTGAAAAAGATTCATTTTCATAATTAAATAGTTTAGATTTTGGGATAAAAGGCTCATTCAGAAAATCTCTGAGACACGGAATTCATTATTTGAAAGATTCATGAACTTATAATTGAATATAAAAGCTAAAAAGTACTATACAATAATTAAACAAAAAGACGTATCATCAATAATTGGAGTATAAATTTAGAAGTTCATTTCTTTTTACAAATGACAAACTACAATAAATTATAATTCCTTCAATGCATGATTTAAATTGACTTGCAAATCACCATCTTCTTTGTCTACGAGCACAATATCTTCGTTGCACCAAAATCAATCCCATCAGACCGCTCAACCCGGCACTCCTCGTTCAATCATTACCGATCAGCAACTGGAGAACCACACAACCTATATATAAATAATAATAATCATAAGAAAGCATGTCGCGGTCGCACAATTTCGTCCAGCCCATTATTCTTTACAGTGCAACGTGAAAGGGGTTCTGCACTCTACCCTACACTTTAATCAGCATGAGTCCCAAGAGTCACTCGGTTCCATTGTAAGATGTATAGGTACCTATAACGCCCTAGCGAGCAACAGTGAGGTGCTGACGGGAAAAGAGCGGCTAATCGAAAACGCGTGCCGCCACGTGACCATCTTTGGCAGCCATCATCACTTCGCGCGGTTATCAATGATGAGGACGTGGCTGGCTTTCTTGATCAGTTTTGTTGGTGTGTGTATGTGTGTGTGAGAGAATGTTAGAAGTGATTGTTTATCAATGAATAAACAATCTTGCTTAAATAAAGTTAAGAATTTTCGTTAGTATTGAGATATATTCTTAGCGTTATTATAAAATAACAAAAATAAACTTATTATCGTTAAGAATCTCAAGAAAGGATTTAAGATTATTTACGTGGTAAATATGTATACAATTCATTTTTTAAACAAATTCAAAAGTTTCTACTTATACAGATGTATGTAGATATTTAAGTTGATTAAGTTAATCTCTAATTGCTCTGCTACTTTTATTAATGGGTGTTCGAAAAAGATGATGGTTAAGTTCATAACATGCTCGGTATAGTTTATCTCTGTTGGAGTTTACTTTACAGACCTGTACTTAAACGTCAACAGAGCAAAATTGATTAAAATTTTAAGATGCTATTATGTTTTTCATGGTTATTGAAGTAAGTATAGGCATTGAAGTTACGTACAGACTGGAATATTTTCTTTGAAAATAAACATTTAATAAATATCTCTAATCAATTTACACGTAATACCCGTCATACAATAAGAACATATTCATATGCTTGCAATTTTTTTCTTAAACTATAATAAATGGTAGATAAAGTATTTTAAGAGGAAAATATTAAAAATCTTCTTTGCTCAATGTACTTGAGCCTCGTCAATATCTTGCATCCGTGGTACACGATGGCGCTAAGGCGTGTTGGCGTGGATGCTGCGCTGTTCTATTGGTCCATCGACCTGCGGAGGCGGGACTAGAGTTTTCAGAGTAGGAGAAGAATATTATCTTGGCGTGCTAACAACTTGTGTTGGAATGTCTAATTTTAAAATTTTATTTTCAACATTTAACTTTATTGCGTATTATATAAGCAAGTTTGTGTATATAGAGTTAGATGGGAATCAAGTGTTATACGATATAATATGATGAAAATGATATTGTTAAAATAGAATTTTGGTTAAAATATTTAAATTTAGGTGGTGATATCACTATGTATATATATATACATTTGCAAATCTTATTCGGTAATTAATCATCTTAAATTACGACTCATATAATCTCATCAAAAACTAATTGTCTACATTATCGTTGATGTGTTTTCGCTAATACGGGACATTGGTAATTAAGATATAGACGTTTGGAAAAAAGAGGTGGTCTATTATTAAATTCAATATTTGCCTTTAATTAATCATCTGAAAAATAACTGATTTATTAATATTGGAAGTGCAGAATTTTAACCGTAATATAATTTTCTATAATTAACAAAGGAAATTCATATTTACTTATTTCAAATAACAATAATGCTATATAGCCAACAATAAATATTATACTTTGGATCAGCGGTGAAAAAAAATGATCTTTCCGTATAAAAATAAACTCACTCAAAATGTTGTAATGACATACAGAATAAACAAGGCTGACAACCGAAACCTGTACGACGAAATAACCACGATATATACTCGCTTAGTCAAACCATATCGTCTCCCTCTGATCTAAAAAATCTTTCCGATCTGAAAACACAGAATCCCACGGGACACGTAAATCGACAGTTTCGATTCGGAATGTATAGCGTTCGCTTCGCGTTTACGGCTTTGCCGCCTCTAAACACTGCAATATTCACGAAATTGCGGTCGACTTTTTGGCGCGTGCCACTGAAAAAATAAACAAGTTTCCTTTGCTTGTTGAAATATTGATTTGCTGTAGAGCGAATAAGAGGAATGCTATTCTGAACGGACACGTTCTTGCTGGTTTTATACGTCGGGGGAGAGATGCCGAACTGTCGTAGTGTGTGTGTATTTTTCAGGGATATTGTCACTGAGATTACGTTTGATGTGAGAATCGTCCAGGAAAACGAAGATTTTTAGTGAACGGAGATGAGGATTGATGTGTTGTACTTTGTAAAAAATCGTAAAAATTATGGAGGAGATTAATGTTTCAGGAATGAAAATTCTACGTTTGTGTATTGTCCATGTAAATATGGAAAATGGAATATTTTAATAATAATATCATATCATATTTTAATTGATTTGTGTAGCTCAAGCTGAAAAAAACACTGCAAAATGAAATAATTAAAAAAGAGATTTATTCATATAAGTTTTTGTTAGGGATGTTACGATTATGAAGAGTAACAAGAGTTAATAGAAGAGGTAGTTAAAGTTATAATATGGTGACGATTAGCAAAAAACGGATGGCTTAAATTCAGCTGTCCTACACTTTATACTACAAAATGTGGTGATAGCTCATATGTAACATCATATCTATAGATATGATCTTATCTTATAAGAAAATCATACAGTAAATTTTGCATATCTAGCACGTACTATTTCCAACTTTGGATTTATTTATTCTGTGTTTTGATCAATAAGCTCGATGTTGATGTTGATTATATTAAATTTTTATTTCGCTAATAACAAAGCTCTGTCAAAAAAAAAAAAAAAAAAAGAACTAAAAAACTTAAGCCGTTAATCTTACTTCTCTTTAGATACATGCAAAATATGGCTTACCATAAGCGTTCTCAAATCTTCATAAACAATAATAATATACGATACCTAATAAAAAATAAGAATATTACTGATATCAAATAAATGTTGCCTTGGGAAAATAAGCGCGCAATCTATTTATTAAAATGTAACATTCTTTCGAAGCATTCTCCATATTTATCATCTAAAGCAAAGCTAAACATTATAGCAACAAACAAAAGAACCTATACAACTGTACGAGAGCACAGAGCATTCGCACTATCTGGACATATGTTCGCGAGAGCTCTTAAATCCAATTTTGTCGATTCCATCGAGCTGCGTGCTATAGAGAGAGCGATGAAGGTATATAGAGCCTCTCGCGTAGGTCCAAGTCCCGAGGGATCGCTCGACACCGGGACTACGCTTAAGTGAAAAAGAATGGGATTACCGGAAGGCAACTTCACGGATCGGCGCGTGCACGCCACCCTCTTGATCGATCTCCTGCGTACATGTGTATGTGCACCTATATACACGTCTAATTATCAGCGTACCGTTCTTTGTCTATCAGAGGCTCTGTTGAAGAACATTTTGTCTAATTCAATTCTTAGATATATAACGAGTAGAAATGTGAACTAAGACAGTATATAAAGATACCTAACATCTAGTATAGATATATATAACAGTTTACTCAATTTTGTGATATTCACATCTGCTTTTGCTTCTTTGCTCAAGCAGTAGACCCTTAAGGGTTTTAGTCCTTACAATATATTTTTTTACAGGCCTTTCTTCATTTAATGTATACACGTTACATAATCATTTCAATAGTTATACCACATCTACAATTCAATCTTATTATCCCAATAAATTTTCAACATGTTCACTTATAACAATCACTCGGCTCATCAGACGCTACGTGAATACGACTTCCTTCACGCACCTGTGAGACGCACTCTCGCGACGGTCCGTATATATACACATTTAAAATCAATAAATCCGCACGCATAGGGGACAACGACGCGCGTCCTGCGCCGGATCAGCATCAATTTACAACCCCAGGACAGTGTAATCCACGCGCGCGCGGGCGCTCGACACAATAGAGGGACACGCAGTCGAGGGTAGGTGGTGGCGCGTATCCGAGGCGCTATTTACATCTTTTACATGTAACGCCGCCGTGCGAGGGCGCGAGAAGTTCATCTCGTCCCGTAGGGAGAGAAAGAGAGCATATATATATATAGACGACACGAGCACATGCAAATCGACCGCACGCCCACCACGCCTTTAATTTTCGTATGGACGAATTTGAGCATATATATAGAGGAGGGATGGGAGATTGTGAAGTGGGATAGAAAGTGGTTAAAGGCGCGGAGTAATGACTTGGGCCTGGGGGATTTATTTTCAGTTTGGGTTCTGTATATACGGTTTTGCTAAATGCCATAGCTTGTCTGTATAGGTAGCAATGATTGATTGTGTTAGCAAGATGTAATTGTAAATCTTGTATATTGATTTGGTTAAATACTTTATTTATTTTGCTGTGACCTATTATAGAAAACTGTCTTTATTATAACTTTATTCTGGTATATTTTTAATTATATATATATATATATATATATATATATTAGTAAATATGTGTACATCTTTTGCTGAATTTGAACAATATTTCTAAGCTGCAGTGTAAAATCTATTACTGTTATTTATTTTACTCAATAATAATGATATTAATAATGATAATCGATAAAAATTAATAATTCTTTTAGAAATAAGTAGGTTATGTATTTTCTTTGATGGGAAAAATTCGTTAAATTAACATACACGTGTCAGTCATTCTTTTGAGAATGCAATTAAACCCAAGAGTCTAATGTCTTTTAATATACGCACTATCATAATGATACATTAGATCAGGCAGATAATAAAATATTCAATAAAGTGTTGCCCACTGTCCGCTCCCTGTCACATTTCAAAACGAATTTGTATATCAAAATCAATATATCAATTGTCTTACGCAGCGTATTACACACCTAATACAATTGAGAGCATACAAACACTTGATCCCGCAACAAGTAAGGTAAAAGTTTTTTTTTATAATAATTTTTTTTTATTTTTAAGCCGCACATAATTTTCAGATTTAGTTGTTTATTTAGGATCAATTAAACATATTTGTGTAAAGAAGCAGACATAAAACTACCTATAAAGTGTTTTTATATTGAAGTAAGTTGAAATAAATGTGGACCGCAAGTAGGTATAGTGGAACAAGCTATGATGAAACTGAAAGTAATATCGGGACAGGGTTTCGATATTGTTGCATAACAATGGTCATGCATGTAAAGTTAACCAAGAATTCACCTACACTGCATAACCTTGAGTTGAAATAACAAAACCGCTGCCAATTCATTGGCATTTAGCTTCCTCAAACTAATTTATCGATTCCTTTTATTAAATTGAAATTCAAAAAGAAGGTAATTATTTAAATCTATATTTTTAATAAGTTATACAAGTGATAGATACAAATTGCTTCCTCACAGAGGAAGCTTTTTTTATTTGCAAGCAAAATTAATATATAAAGATAATTATAATTTTTTATTTAATTTACTGTTTTTTAATTCTTTTAATTGGTGGAATATATCTTTTTTTAATTTCGAAATATAACCTATTTACAAAATATTACGTTTACGTCAATAACTTGGGACGAAATATAGCTATCGACTTCTTTTTTTTTTTTTAAATTGTAGACAATTTTATCCTGTATACAGAGAATTCATAATATATAAACAATATTTGGTCTAAATATTAAAAAAATCGAAAATAAAAATTTTGAATATTGAAAAATGTTGTAAAAAAAGAATTAAAAAAAATTAATTTTACAAAAATTGAATATTGACCCAAAGAGTTTGAGCAAAATCTAAAAAAATGGTCACTGAATCGTTAAAATCGGTCGCGTTAATCATGAGATATCAGCGTTGGACATACATAGGTACATACACACATACATCCATACAGACATTTTCTAAAAATAGTGTATTTCGATTACAAATTTTATAAATAACATTCCTAACACATTATCTCAAAAAATTTTTTTTTACTATCATAAAGCTTCCTCTAGGAGGAAGCAAATATCCACTCTACTACGAAAAAAAATAAATATCTCAGTAACAACCTTGTAATTACCACAAACAAAAAAAATTCTTCCCTCACCAATATACCACACGTATTTCCACGTACACACACACGTGTAAGTAGCCGAGGGGATTCTAATTGACTAACAAAGTCGTATAATGTATAATCACCTCTACACGCGAGCTCGTACAGGAATTAGTATACAGGGTGTGTACCCGACGATGGTCGACAACTACGATGACGCTTGCGCATTTATTGCGAAGTTTCGCGCGAACGCCGACGCGAACTGATACGCGAGCTAATTGGACGTATAGAAGCGAGATCTGTGGGATCTGTGGGGGTTGAAACGCACAGTAATGTAAGTATACAATGCAAATAGTTAGAAATCAGAATGTATTTGACGAGTTTGTTTTTCACGAATTTGTAGTTCGCTTGTGAAGATCGCTTGCGGCTGATAGAAAATTTTAATGAATGTTTCATATATGCTAAGATCTCGATATTGATTGCGTAGAATGCATTTATAATAATTAACGTTTTGTACACAGTTGTTATATTATCGCAACTAAAAAATACTTTTTTTGTTAAATGACGTAATCTAATATTATTGCATTAACGGCTGCAATTAATATTTTTACTGCGCTTCTATCGAACGATTTTTGCATCAGAGACTATAGCTGTTTGACACACCTTGCCTTATATACCTATGCATGAAAATTATTTTAGTCGACTAGTAAAAATTACGTTTAATAACTCTATAGCTGCGTAACTGCATACAAAATATTGTAATATTAAAGAAATAAAATTGCATGCTTTAACCCTTTCAGATTTGAATTACGTTTAGCTATGATACTGCGTCATTTTTCTATTTCTGTATTGTGTAAACATTTTTTTTTAATATTCATATTTATATCCTTCCAAAAATTAATATGTAGGCATAATAACTATATATACAAACATATCATCTGACCATGTATAATATTATTAATGGACGCTATACATCAAGATTGCAGAGTGCTTCCATTCATAAATTATTACTTTTGCAATTAGCTCATAGATGTGCATTCTAATTTACATCGGCTTTGTTTAAGCTCGGGAGAGCTGCTTTTCGGACTTTACCTATGATATAATAAATTTCGATGTATATGATCTAGAAAAAATATACAAATATCTTTTACGGAAAAGTTTTTGCTTTAAATTGACACAATTAGAATTGAGCGATTGTACAATGAGGAAATTCCTATGTTTTGCTTCCTCTTAGAGGAAGCTATGTGATAGTAATTTTTTGAGTTGTAAAAACATATTATAATTGTTTGGATACTTTATTTTTTAAAATAAAAAAAAAATTTTGCTAGAATATCACGATTATGCCTAATTATTGTATGCAATACTATATGACAATTTCAACTATAATCTTGATTAAACATATCTTTGTTCTTATATTTAATTCTTTAATCCCATAAATATGATGCTTGTGTTTATGACATTGATAGGTAATGTTGATGTCTAAACAGCTTAATTCAGCTGATCATTTTGCAAGTCATACGATAATATTTTATGATGAGCTTATGAGATTATTGGGTTATTTCGTTTATGGGGTTATAGGATTATGGATTATATTAAAAGATTACTAGAATTTCGGAAATCCATGGTTATACGAACATTTTAATACCATAATCAATTTATGGGAGGGGGGGGGGTTCCCTTGACGCGGAACGTCACAGGAGTAATGAAAATTTTCTAGCAAAACGATTTTCCATTTAAAAAACCATTCCTATAATTTTCTACCTTTGCATGGAAAGTTATTATATTGAATACAGATTTCATTGCTTAATTTTTAGAGTTCATGCATAACTGTTTTAATTTATTCTAAAGATAAAGTTTGAATAATCTGTACCTCCAATGTATAAAATTATATTTTAAGAAATATTTCAAGAAAAGCCAATATGCGGAACAAAGTTAATCCGAAGTCAGCGACAAAAGCCACAAGTGTCGAGGAATCAATAGCCCCTTTGAGATGGTACAACGTTGTCCTGGGAGTGGCGGTCATGGAGATGCCAATAAATCGAAGCTGGGTCAAACTTTCCTTCTTTTACGCCATAGTCAAATGGGTAGCCTATGGTTGGGTGTACTTTTATACGATATTTTATGTGGACGTGCAATTTAAAAAGGAATTTAGATCTACGGTATTGATGGTACAAGCAGTACTCATACTCAACATCGTAATAACATTCATCTCAACATTCATGGGTCTGCGTTCCAGCGAGGTAACCAGTGGTTAAGTATTCTGGAGACATAAATGATTAGCTGTAACCTTTAAAGATACTTTATTATATTGCTAGTTTAATAATATAAAATATAATTCAGGATGATAGTCAAAATGTCAGCTGATCATTTGGTCTTTTAAAAGTTTTGATTAATGATAATTGTATTATATATGTAATGATGTCTGTTGTAATGATAATTTTTATTTATTTATGATCTTTGTATTAGAGAGTGAAAGACTGCTTTAAGAAAATTACTTTGGCAGATGAAACACTAGAGGTATTTGGAATAGACCCTGAATACGAAGAACAACACCGGCATACTTGCATAAGTGTACTAATTTGGATAATCAATTCCCTTATCATGATAATATCTACAGTTACTATAATGTGGTATAACAACATCACATGGACACAAACGATCCTTTTTACCATCTCATTTGAATGTCTACTTGTAATAAGCCCCATAGTGGATTTGAATTTCGGCGTATTGATAAGGTAATTAGTTCTCTCACATAATTATTTTTGCATATTTGTAATAATTTTTTACGTTCCTTTGTAGATTGGTAGGGAAAAGATTTGAAAGACTCAACGCGGTGTTACAAAGTATCGCAATGAATGCAACGCAATCAGTACAACCGTCGTATGAAAAATATCACACTATTTTACAGAGAAACGAAAAAAAAATTGCAGTTCGACCAAATTACTATAACAAAAATAGAAGTAACGTTGAGCTACTAATAAAAATTGCAAGGTTTGTATACAATAAAAAAAATATTGTAAATTTGACAAATGGAGCAAAAAGCCTTTTTAAAATCGTAAATTTTGTAATAATTGTATACTTTCGTATAAAATTTTTGCATCAAAAGGCAGTTACATTTAGATTTGAGCAGCACAGCTAGAAAAATGAACGAGGTTTACTGTTTCCAAATATCGTTGCAAATGGGAGCTACATTTCTGTTAATGACCGGATTCAGCTATTGTCTCTACATGCTTTTTAATATGACAACTATACCTCTCTCCGAAAAAATATGCTTGTACATCCAAATGGGAAAGTGGATGGTGGTCAGCATTCTTAGGACACTTTATGTTCTTTCCATCTCTGTTCAAACAACGAACGAGGTAATACATCTTTTACCACATGATGATTGTTATTATTTAATTTAATTATTGTTTTCCAATAACTGTTAATTTAGGCGGCAAAGTCACCACGAATAGCACAGGAGACACTGGTGCCTGGATCGCAGGAAAAGATCGTCAATGAGGTATGGATATATGCATCAGTGCGTAATGAAAACAAATAATTGAGAGACTATTAATACTTTTGCAGGTTCATGAATTTTCATTGCAAACTATGCAACACCCGATGTACTTTACGGCTAGTGGTTTGATTACACTGGATTACACTTATGTTCGAGGAGTAAGTTTAACTTTCTCTAAATTTATAATACATTTAATAACAGTTGATTAAAAGTTCTTAATGTTAGAAATTCTTTTGTAGTTTACAGGATCTGTAGTAACATATTTGATGATATTAATACAAAATCAACGGGATATTAGCGAGGTTGGTAATACCTTGATGGAGGATATGAATAAAAATGAAACAAATGCGACCTATTACTCAATGTTCCATTGATTGTTAAATATAATATTGGTTGATAAAACAAATACACGCTAGGCGCTCTTACCTAACGTTTTATTATCTGCGGGATTGTTATCTATTTTTAATAATTTTAAAGTAAATTATATTGTAAAATATTTATTAACACAGTATGCATAAAGTAAAAAGCATTTTTGCATACTTTATTATAGTACGAAATAATGCTCACATGGTTCATGGGTTAAACTTCACACATTCCTGTGATAGTTACGCACAAATAATGACAAACCCGCATTACCTGTATGTGTGAAGTACAATTTTACGCACTTTTTACGAAACCTATTATTTTACTACATTTGTTGAATGTATTGTCGTTATGTATAACTAAAATAGAGATTTTTATAAAATATTGGTAATAATATATTAGGATGTCGTTAGGATGTCGTCATAAGTAAAAAAAAAATGATGCCATTAGGATTCGTTGAGAATTATTGTTACATACTATCATATAATAAGAATATCTTCAAATTTTTACTAATGTTTAATATGAGCATTTATTTTTCGAATTTAATATTTTGCCTTCTGAAGAGAACTTTATTGTTAAAAGTTTCATATTTTAAAGTCTAATATATATTGTTGTAGAATAAGAATGAATTTTATCTAATGACCAAAATCGACTACTTTTGTTGCACTAAGAATTTTTAAGTCTAATATTCAAGTAATCTATGCTAATGTAAAATTGTGAATAGTTAAAAGTTTTGTATTGATGAAATTTACAACTTTTGTATTTAATATTTGTGTGTGAAATGTATTCAATAAAAAACTGGTTTGCTTTGATGAGATCAACAACTTTATAATTTTTTTTCGTAAAATGTTCTGTGTTCGTATTTATTTCTAGATTTTATTTCTACTAATAAAAATACATAGTAAATTCAAACATAAAATAAATGATTTTATTTCTCTTAAGATGTTAAAGACTTTGCACAAGATAAATTTTAGAGTAAATTATTTTCACACTTATTGCATACAATCAATAATATTACAGCACCTTTTATTAAGCTAATTAGTATTCAATTACTATCTATACCTTGTACGACGCCTTTATATTTATTACTCATTTTACCGATGTGTCATTGAAGCACAATTTGCGTAATGTGAAAGCCATTGAAAGAATAGGTCGTAAAGTATTGCAATGTTAATTGATTTTTTTACATCAAAATGAGACAACAGAAAGTTAGATTAATTAATTTCTAATACTTATTTTTAAACAATAAATTGTTTGCACTGTTTAAGAATTAAAGTAAACCCAGATTTGCATGAATATACCTCAATAGTGATATGTTAATATTTAAATGACTTATTTAAAATTATAATTTTGTTTATGTCCTATAATTACTTTGACCTATTTTAAATTGTATAGTACAAACACTCTGTTATTTTGAATATTCTGACGCACTAATTACTTAATTTGTATAGTTTCATATTATCATTATCAAGATATCTCCTTGAATGGTTGTAAGAAATTATAAAAATACTTTTGGTAAGTATGATCAATACGTAAAAATGTAAAAAATAAACATTTCAATAATATTTAACTTGAATTATAAATTAAAAATATAAATTTAAAATTTAAAGCTTGTTAATAATATAAACAAGCAGCTCATAGATCATGGTTCTGACATGGGTGTCTTCGCTATTATATATACCTAAATATTTCTCACCGTGATATTCAAGTACTATCCAAGAAATGTGTCATTGCCAAGTGCACTCTAATCATCGTGTATGTATTGTACACAGCAATCCCAAGAGATCTGCAGATGTGAATTCAGATACACGTATGCGTTAGTATAATTTAACGGCACGCGCTGCGGCACGTGACCGTCATTTGACGGTGAGCACACCCTTTCCGTTTCAATATCGTTTCCCACCTCATCGCCCTTGCTAGCATTGGAAATTATTGTTTGCGGTTACCCTTTGTGTATTAAGAGTTTAAAAGAACAAAATGTCTTTGACTTTTGAACTTTTTCTATATAACTGTAACCTATAAAAAATAATAATCTTCCACCAGACATGTTCATCAAATATATTAAATTGAACAGTAAATTAATTTTTTTAACTATACAATTATGTACAATACTCTACATACATCAATTGCATCCAAATTTTGTAATGTTAAAATCAATGTAGATAAATTAAAAATTAAATAAAGGTGTTAAATACTTTCAATAATTTACTAGACATTCAATTTTCTATTTTTAAAAATCGAATTGCTTTTTCACACAAAGGAAGCTTTATGACGATGAACACAAGAATTTCACAAAAAATGTGCTTGAAACATTTTTTGAGTCATCTGTTTTAACAAAATGTGTGTATGCGTCCATTTATAATGGAGTGTGTAGTGTTAGTAAGTAGATATGGATGTGTTTGTATATATATGTCGATGTGTGAAGTATCTACAGGACGAATTTGAATAGTAAAACCAAACTAATTTTTATTTTCTTTATAGAATTGAAATTAATATTTGTTTTTTATAAAAGCCATTACTTTTATAATTGTATAATTTATTTCAAAATATATATGCCGAAAATTTAAAGATACTTCTGCCGTTTTTAGTTATAATTTTTATTAATAATAATGAGTTTTATATACCATGAGAACAATATAAAAACAGCTGCCAATTCATTGGCACTTGGCTTCCTCCAACTAATTTATCTATTCCTTTTATTGAATTGAATTCAAAAAATAAATTTTTCGCGGAAACAATTGAAAATATTTTATGGAAAATATTAACTGGTAATGGTTTTTAGTTCTGTTTAAAGTTATAGAAAAATGTTACAAAGTGTTTCACGAAATTTTGAGTTGTAAGCAATTGGCTGGTTTCCACCAATCAAGTACAAGCTCTATTCTGATTGGCCGATGGTTATCGGGTGACCAAACTGCATCCTGATTGGTTGATGACTGTCGACCAATCAGGTGCGTCAGCGGTGGGTATATAAGGCACTGCTGGACCTCCCGCCGTCACTTGCTCTATTGTTCTTCAAAAGTAAAGAGTTACAATAAAAAACATTACAATGGACTCCTTCAAGAATTTTATGAGCTACCTCGGCGTCTATCAACAACCCCAAATTGACTTTATAAAACAATTACCAACAGAAATCTCCCAGATAATCTTATCCAAATTAGACAACCAATCTCTGTACAATTCTTCCCAAGTTTCCCGCAATTGGCTGTTAGTCTGCAAATCCACTTCCACATTCCGACAACGCATCCGCCGCTCCATTCGAAGACGCAATCGCCAGATTTCACGAGCAATCTTTTCTACGACCTTCACTCTCCCAGACATAAATACTTACCGTCCACCTTTAATCTCTTTATCCCAACCAAAAATACTTAACAATAGCAAAATGATTAATCCCAAACCTCGCTCTCAGACAAAACTTGGCACTTTTCGTCAGAGAAAAACAAATCTTAGATTGTAAGCTGTTAAGATAAGTTATATTAGTCTAAATATTAGTTTTTAAGATTCGACGAAGTTAACTGCAGTCAACAGATGTCTCTAAAAATGTATTCCTAAGCGACGAAATCAATGGCCATTGAATCTATAATATAAGTTTGAAATAGTATTAAAGAAGAATCTTAAAGCATCTTAAGAAGCATATAGAATTTCATTTTAAAGTAGTCAGACAAATTAAAGTTCATTAAAGTATAAGTATTAAACAATCATATTTCTATGTATTATAGGTTCCTGTGGCACTAATATTTAATGCAAAAGATTATTTGGAATATATGGTATAGAATAAAATTTAACAAAGTTTTTGTCAATGTATCTAACAAAATATTATTGATAAGAACTTTTAATTTTTATTCCAAAATATTTATAAAATTGTATGCAAGAGACCAAATAATACAATATATCAAAACAAATATTGTTGTTTAATGGTGATTTTTGTGATATTCACTTGCAGAGTTAATTATAGAATACACCCTTGATTAGAAAATAAAGATAAATATAGATAGAATTTTTCAAACATTTTTTAAAGAGTAGGGAAGGTTATATAAAATATGGTTTTTATTAAAAATATGTGTATTTATTGTGTATATCAGTATATTCCTACCCAATTATTATAAAGATAAAGACAAATTATTAACGTGTACATTATTCGAATAATTTTGTTTAGATTTAAACAATTTCTAAGATTGGCATCTTTATGAAAATAATCTGTTAAGTGTATCTATAATTTTTAAGAAACAAACTCAATGACCATTGATTCTGTAATATAAGTTTAGAATAATGTATAAAAAAATAATTGTAAAAGGTAAAAAAAATTTTAACCGCAAATATCTTTGTTAGTTATCTTTAAAGTTATAGTACTCAATATCCTTTATAAATAAAAAAATATTCATGTTAATATCTGTTTTTAATTTCGAAATATACCCTATTTACAAAATATTACGTTTTCATCAATAACTTGTGACGAAATATAACTATCGACTTTTTTTTTAAATTGTAGAGAATTTTATCCTGCATACAGAGAATTCATTTTTTATAAACAATATTTACCTAGTCTAAATATTAAAAAAATCGGAAATAAAAATTTTGAATATTATAAAATGTTATAAAAAAAAATTAATTTTGCAAAAATAGAATATTGATCCGAAGAGTTTGAGCAAAATCTAAAAAAATGATCATGAGATATCAGCGTTGGACATACATACGAACATTTTTAAAAAATAGTGTATTTCGATTACAAATTCCTAACACATTACCTCAAAAAAAAAAATTTATTTTTACTATCACAAAGATTGCTCTAGGAGGAAGCAAAATTAGTATCTCTTGCATTCTTTATCCTAGTATAATTTTGAACCCAAGTTTTCCGACGGTGGTTCACAAACAGTGCCGCTAATGAGGCTCTGCACATCGCTTCTAAGCACGCGGAAGTTGACGTCGTCAACTCGTAATACACCGAGTCGAAATTCTATAAATCGGTTTGACAATACCCATAGCTCCTCTTCTGGGTGCTTGCAGCGTTTAGTTGGAATAATCTTCAAGCTAGATGGATTTCGCAGCTGTTCTCCGTCTTCCGCTACTAACACCTATAGAATAAAAATAGAAAATATATATCCACCAACGATACCATCGAATCTTATCATGATTAACCGTCTAAATGACAGAGAGTCAACAACCATTTTACTCACAATATTTGCTGGGGTCATTGGCCTATAACGATTCCAACAGGCTATGCCCATCTCCGAGGTCATACCCATAAACATAGTGCCTTGGGACGTGAATGGCTGCTTCGTCACCTGGCTGCTAAGGATTCCTGGTGGTCCAACGTTCTCTACGTACCCATCGAGGCTATATCCGGGTTTCAAGTAATCCGTGTTCACCGAATACATGTCGAACGAACTGTATGGACGAAAATAAAGGTATTGCGGTTCACCCTGGTAGGTAACAGGAGACACGTCCATACCCCATATACAAGCGGGGGAGGATTTCGTGTATCCGCCGGTCGTAACAAACTCGGCTTCTGGTTTAGGATCGAAGTAGTCACCCTCATGTCGGACGAAAGAACCGTCTGGGTACATGACTATTAGACCGCAACCATGTGCATCCGATATATAGACCTGATCAAGTATTTTATTGATTGTAGAAAAGTAATATACAGTATATAAGTAGATAAAGTTGTTGTTAGGAAGACAGAGCAAAGTACTTTTTTTGTTAGACTAATATATGTCATTACTTACAGTTGTGCTGTCATAGTTTTCTCCACTAGTCGTAACTACAAGGTTTGTTAACAGAGACACACCGTTATTATTATATCCGATTTTGTAAGGTATCTCGATTCGTTCCAGTAATTCATCATCCTCGAGATCAAAAACCAATAGCTGAGGGGGACAATTATCTTCTAGTGATCCATAGATAATTCCTGTATCCAGAACCCACAATCTATTGTTATACCGGTCTACCTGTATATTTTGATTGAATCTGTTAATTTTCTAGGTGAAAAATTTTTTATAAAACATTACCCACGCCAAAAAGAAAACTACAGTTATATTTTAACGGTTTGATATCAGATAAATTAACTGATTTTGGAAGAGTTGAAATGGTATTAGTAAAATAAGTAAAAGAATCTTTCGTTTTTAGTGAAAATAATATTATTTGAAATTCAGATAGTTTACAATTTTGACTAGTATATAATTTTAAAGAAGTATACTGTATTAATTTCTTTCATATCGGATAATATTTTTTTTAGAAAAATTAGAAACTTTTTTCCTTTTAAAGCGATTCCATGATTATGATAAAATAAAAAGGGAATTTTACTCTTGTTTAATGCTATTGTTACCAACATTATTGCAGGTAAACCCAACATTGTATGTTAATCATTAATTAACATGTGAGTACACATTTAAGTGAGTAAAAGAATTAGTTATTTCATTTTTATTCGGATATGAACGTATTACAAGTTGTTTCATCGACTAAAAAAATTAATTTTCATAGTATACCAACAATACAAAGGTAATTAACTATAAAAGGCTCAAGTTCCAGCAATGAAAAAGTACATAAAATAAAAATTATCAAAAAAGAAGAGTTGGAGTCTCGTAAAAATAATCGGAATATTGATTTTTCGGTTACTATACCGTTATGCCATAGACGCTGGTGATACGCTGTGCGCAGTCAGCATCGAAGCTATGCCAGTCCCAGCTGGGATAAGGAACGATGATGGGGCCTGAATCGGGTAGCACTACCTCAGATACCACCCCTAGCCGTGCTGATACTCCCCACGTTCCGATGAATGACATGAAAAGTCTGCCATCTGAGCGATACCGAATATTGAAATATTGAAAAAGTTAATAAATTCAGGACAGATTTGCACATTAGTTTTAACAAATGTCAATCGGCTATCATTGGTGAGTTGAGTTATATTAATTGATAAATTCTATTTTGATGTTTGCATTGACACTTGTTTTATATAAAGTATAAAGTATTACTAGTATTAGGTAGATATATTTATGGTTTATTGCACCTACAACCTATTTTTTCAAATGAAGTGACTTATATTATTCCTCACACACACACACGTTTAAAATCCGTTTTCCGTTTATTTTATTAATGATGTGAATGTTTGTAGTGCGAATTAATTTATCAAATCTCTTTGTATTGCTGCGTACGAGAAGAAGGCGAGTGAATAAAATGAATAAGTCGCATAAAGCCGGGACTCGAACATACGGACCCGCGGATTCTAATCCGACACTCTACCAACTGAGTTAATGTCGAGAAGCTTACTCGAAAACCTCTCGCGCATCTTCTTCTTATAGTTTTACTGAGGCTTTAAGGCTTGGATGTACAGCGAGCAGCTGAGCCTGTGACAGTATCTTAATTGAATACGGTAAGAAAGTTTAATTTGTTATTAATTATCTGATTTGTCTACAGCACAGTTCTATTGAATGTTTATAATTTGAAAGTATAGATTACCTACTATATTATTTACGTTATTCAGATCTATTAGTTATATTTTTACTACAATGAATTCTGATTTCCCCCTTTTTTGTATACGCATTAAAAACTTACGTTTTCAATTCAAATTGTAATCTGTTAAAAAGAAAAACCTTATTTGTTCAACCCCCTAATTCAAGAGGACAATAATTCTTTAAAACAACGAACGAAAAATCACGTCTTACAGTTGAAAGTACAGTTTGAAAACAAACTTCCTACTAGTTATGCCATGCAGTATAGAATGTTATTTACAAACCTGGTGCCTTATCAATATCCGAAGGTAAAATGTATGACGCATCATAAGCTCCGGTACTGATGGCTTCTTCTCTTTGATAGTTCGACTCCCATAAATAGTCGATATAGCTCCATTCATAGACCGTTTGCAAGTTATGCGTTAACACCGTTACCATACTTATTGATAGGATAAATATACAAAGTAGGCGATGCATTTTTATATAATTTTTTTACTCTGCGAAGTTCATGTATTTCTGTAATAAACTGTTCACGTTTCATTGAGACTATTATTATTATTCTTTTTAACGTTTCAGAAAAATGTTAGAAAATATAAAAAATATAATCCTATATAAATAAACCGTTGTAATACCTGTTATAAATGAAGTCGTCCTCTCGTTTGTAGGCGCTTGAATGTACTGCCACGATTCAGCGAAACGTGTCAGACAGACCATTGAAAAATTATCTGAAGAAATTCCAGCGAGTAATCTTCTCTAAACAGTGCATTCCAGCGCCAAATGTTATGACATAATTATTGCACAATCACTTGCACTAATTTTAATTCATTTTTTTTGTGACAAGTTATACATTCCTTGAATAAATTAAAAACATTACTTACAAGAAATATTCGCTCCAAGTATATGCACTCAACGCATTTTGATATACAAGAGTTTACGAAGTAGGCGGTTGCGTTGGTGGGCAATAATCGTTAACCAGTGCAAGAGTATAGTTCGCTTAGCCCTTTTCATCCATAAAAGCGTAAAAGTAACTCATTGTGATGTTGTTTGGCAGGACTAACCATTGACTCATTGTAGCTTTCGGAAGTTCACTGGATGGTACAGATCTAAAGTCGTGTGGTAAAATATTTTTGAGAAAGCTTTTTTCAGATCTGTTGCTGCGTTAAATGGAATTCTGGAGTGATTCTTAATTGCCCTATTTAAATATAAAGTAAATTAAGATTTATTCATTGTACCGCTTGATTATTCGTCGGAATATGCAACGAAGATGAAAGTGATATACTTAAAAAATATTTTAATTAATTCATAAGATTTTATTTTAACCAGCAACGTCAACGATAATTGTAGAAAATACAATGTGTAGCTAATTACATCATGCCTCTTTAAACAAAGGAAAAGAGACGATGATTTTTTTTAATTTTCAGATAATTGGAAAAATTAATGACTGAAAGTAAGAAAAATATATGTAGGAGGTCTTGAAATAAATCATTAAAAAGTTTTTATATTCAATTTTACTTGTGAATTCGAAACCGCAACCATGGTTGGCATAATTATTCATACGTATACTACAGTCTACAATAATTTATAAAAATGTAATTTACACAACATATCTTAATTCTCTTCTACTAAATCTGTAAAATTATAATCCTATCGAAACAACGCGTTACCTCAAAGTCATCGGTCACACCAATATAAAACGAAAAAACTTTTGCCTATAAGAAAAAATTTCTCTGATAGTCACAGATAAAACGAAATCTTAAAGAAATCCTTGACAACCCTCGCTTCACTAACAACCCGTTTTTCAGAGCAGCCGCAGCATCGCAATGGCGTCGACAAGGCGTGCACCTACATCGGATGCTGCGCTAACTCCATTGGTTGCGTGGACCAATGCGGGGGCGGAGCCTCGTGCTTACTGTGCAAGAGGGTGAGTTGCTCTCGTGTACACGAGATTTTATCATTCGCATTTGTGTACCCGAGACAAGTGTACGAACGTTGAGACGTTCCCAGTGATTTTTGGACAATCGTTCGTGATAGTAGTGAAAAAATTGTGATATCATCAGCGTCGAAGTTTCTCTGAATTTACAATGAATGATGCTTTTATGTACGAAATCGAAAAAGTAAATGGATAGCAAGTAGTGATTAAATTAAGACAGTGATGTCGTTCAATGTTAAGAAAAAGTTGAAAATTTAGGAGATTAAGTGGTTCTCTAAATTGTGCAATCGTAGTAAGTACTACTATTTATAATACGATAATAAAATTCAATAGATAAAACTGACTAGTGCTGACATGAGGAGTATGCTGATATAAAAAATTTATAGGACCCTTGTATTTGTAAAAATCAATATAACTTATTCATATTGAAAATGAAGGGATTTGAAAGTTCTAATTAGTGATAAAGTTCAATTAATCATTTTCACAGTTAAATATTTTCTATTTCGCACGTTAACTGGTAGTTAAGGCACAAGTGTAGAAATAGATTGATAAAGGTCGTTAAAAAGTCATTAAAGGTCAAGACTTTATCGAATATCATTTCCTACTTAAACTTCGTATTAATTTATATAAACGAAAATTATAGAGTTAATTCTGCTTAGCATATATTGTTATTAAATTAATTCTTGAAATTATACTAATATTAAACTATATTATCATACTAAAATTTTTAAAAAATTACAAACATTTCGATAAATCCTACAATAAATACAAAAAACATACATATACAAATTTCGCACAAATTAAAATGTGCAAACATATAAATTTTCTAGTGAAATTGTCAGTCCCTCAATCGCATAAATAATTAAATAAGCTGTAAGCCTTACATTCGAAAGTACCTACATAAAGGGTCACCCGATTCATTGTGAATAATACAGTCCAACCAGGAAAAAAAAACATTAAGATTTGAAACCGTATGTGGTGATTTAGAGTTCCCCTAGGGCTGTCTGTTCGGGATTGCGGAGATTTTTATGGACGAAAATGGGGGCTATTTTAAATCTAACGGGAGGCGACAAGAATTTCTTGTTATCTTAAATTTTGTATTGAATAAATTTAGCTTATTTGATAGGATTGTGTAAAATTAAACGATACAAGTAGAAATAGTTTGAAATATAAATTATAAATATTACTAAGTTTATAAATATTTTTTATCCGATAATTTTGTTCTACACAACATTTTTGTTCATTGTATTCTTCGTAATTACTTGAGAGATAATTTTATTACTCATAATTATGTGATTTCGTTATATTAGCAATAATTGTACAGAAATGGGTGCGAAATACAAATAAAGTGAACGGATTAAACATACCACTGCAGCAAAGGGTTAATCCAATTAGAACGTCTTGGCTGTGTGTGCCAATGTTATAGGAACAAATATTTATACAAGTGATTATAAGCTTACTCCCTCTTCTCACCCGATCTTTACCGGGTTTAGTGCTGCGAAACAGATAATTAGATATCTAATAATAGGAAAGCAAAAATATAAAAATAAAAGATTTTCCATGAAATGATAATTATTGTCTCATCTTCTTTTGTTTTTTTTTAGATTTTGAATAATGGAAAGAGAAGTACTCCTCAGTATCTCGGCCTGTTGTAACTTAACAGCTCGCCGCAGGTATGTTATAATGAATTTTATGCATGCGAATATTTATAAATTTAAGCCTTTGTTTGAGACTATACAAGCTTATTTGTCAATTATCATAAATGAATGCCATAATTTCACGAATAAAAAGTCTAATGAACCTTCTGAAATAAAATATGAGGTATCATCTAAAAATATATTACCATCAAGGGAAATCATAGTGAAAAAATTTTGCTTTAACGTAGGAACAGAGAAAATTCAATGGCAAACGGTGGACACAACATCGTAAATGGGGTGAGCACGGGCACGGGAATTCTGACAAGGGAGGAAAGGCGCCGACGGCGACGAGCCACGCAAAAGTACAGAACGGCGCACGCAACAAGGTAACACTTGCACGACGCTAAATCGATTGTTTACTGTATAAATATTTGTATATTTACGGGTCAATACTTTGTGCAAAGTTGTCGATTTTCGGAGAAGCATGTGATTAAGAAGGGCAATTATATTGAAATGTGATTATTTTTTTCTTTCAAATTTAATCTCTATGTTTGGAATGAAATAAGCTACATTGTGGAAATTTTAATGTTTATTCGAATGAAACTAGCCCTGATAGAAAATAAACCAAAATTGTTGCATAACAACATGTTAATTAAAAGGTATTTTTACTTAAAATTAATATCAAAATTTAACTAATAGTTATGTTTACTAGGAGAGGGTCAGACTTACAGATCATGTATTCAGCTGAAACTTTGGTATAAGCTTTTAGATGTTGAAATACAACGTAAGCTGCATTATTAGACCGTAACGCTTAAAAAATCATAAGTTATTGACATTTATTTTTAGCTATATTTTTAAAAGGTGTCTAAAAGATCATTTTTCTAGTTTTATTTTCTTTTTTTTTAATATTATTTAAAATTTTTTAAACCTAAATAGTAACCATTTTAAAAAAAGGCTTTTTTCAAGACTTTTTTCAAAATATAGCTAAAAATGCCAATAACTTCAAATTTTTTAAGCCTTACGGTTTAATAATGCAGCTTTATTCATATTTCTACAGCTAAAAACTTATTCCAAAGTTTCAGTCGTATTCGTGATCCAGAGGTCTGACCCTCTCCTAGTTAACCAACAATATAGCAATACAATTATGGTGCGTTAGTATTAATTTTTACCAGGGAGAAAGTCTTTGTAAATCGAAAACTCTTTCAAAGTATACTGTTATTTGTTAGAAATCTGAATGGTTCATTAAAATATAAATCTTTCAGAACACAAACGCTAACTTTCTGAAACAAATTCAAACTACTTTACTATACTTGCAGAGAAAGAGTACGTGTCGAAGCGTTCAATCTCGCTTTCGCGGAGCTACGAAAGCTACTGCCGACGTTGCCGCCGGACAAGAAGCTCTCAAAAATTGAAATACTTCGGTTGGCCATCTGTTACATAGCTTATCTCAATCACGTCCTCGAGGCGTGAGTCATTCACGAATTGCAAATTCACAATATTGTCATGACATTTCGAAGACCAAAGATCCTGCGGTCGCCTGTTACAGTGCAACGATGGAAAAGTCAATGAAGCAACGAAGCCAAATGAGATATTTGTGTAAATACAATCCTTCTGTTGGAGTTTTTTGTAATTTTAGTGTTAGCATTATTTTAATATTATAAGTGTATATTATAGTTACGCATAAATTTTTATGATTTTACTGCGCTTCGTGTTTATGAGTGATAAAATTTGTACATCAACGTTGTATAATATAATGCAATAATACAGATATACTTTACAATTAACCCTATTGCGTAATTTCTATATCTTGACTCTGAAATTAATAATATAACAAATTACTTTTTTAATGTTGTGCTAATACAAATATTTATTAAGTATATTTATTATATATGTTTATTAAGTGATAAATTACTTTAATTGAACTTCCAGATATATAGTAGATGAGGAACATTTTTAGTTTTTACTTAAATCAAATATGAGTAAATAAATAATTCATTTCAGAGAATGTCGTACGTTAAAATGATACTTTACTCATTAATTTTACAAATAACGTGCTCGTTGAAAATAAAACGTTTATATACCTATACTTACAAAATATTTGTTGGAAATCGTACTACAATGCAAATTACAAGCTACTGAATTACTAATTTATCATCACTTAAAAGTATACACAAATTCAAAATATTTAAAAAAGTTTTCAAAATTATTAGTTTTACAACCACATAAAATATTAGCTTTTAAATTTACCTCTTTTTAATCTCTAAATGATAATACACATATATGTTATATATCGTATTTTAAAAAATTTACATTTATACACCGTTGGAATTCTTCAGTTTAATAATTAAAGGATTATAGAGAAATTAATATAATGTAACATGGATTTTTCCAGACTTAAAACACATTTACATTGCTAAGTAGAAAATATAAAATATTGAAATACTCAATATGTTTCGTTAGCACCAGCTTTTATGAAGTACAGTAAATATCAGCAATAGTTCAGAAGTGCATTATACCAATCATATTCTTAAAACGCTACGACAATGAATCTTGTATGCTGCACTCTGTTAACGTACCTTAGCATTTCTCAAGCAGGTATCAATAACCAAATATTACCATTATTTGTTAATAAGTGTACCTTATTAAAGTCGTTAACGAAGAAAATTTCAAGAGATTTTAAATTCACGTATCAAATAATGATATTTCTATCAAATAAACAGCCAAGAGAATTTTATTATGATAATTTCATCTCAGAGATATCGCAAGAAATTCCAATTATAATTACCGAGTATGTCATGATCAACAAACTTTCTGTAGAAATGCTAAATCGAGACATAACCATGTATATTATATTACGCAATATTAATAAACACCTTTCAGAGTTAACCGCAATAATTGAAAACTTAGCATATCGTCAATGGGTCAAATCACGACCAAAGTGTTTACTTGTTTACTTTCACGATGCTAAAAGTTCATCTATATTATCAAGTACATTCGCACCTGTTATAAAGTCTGCTTGGCATCACAAATTCTTCGACTTTACAGCAATAGGTGTCAACAAAAAAGAAATGTGTTCTTCTAATCTTATTTATTTTATTAATTATTTTACAAATAAATACCAAGTGGAGCATTTAAATAACGCGACAGTGATTTTCCCAGACAAATTAATCAATGCAAAAGGTTATCTTATTACAACTCTGACACTTCATACAACTACAAAAGACCAATTCGGAAATCTCCAGAGTTCTAAAGATATAGACAAAGCGGAAATACCGCTACTCTCAATTGCACTGAAGAAAGTTAATTTAGCGTTAAATCTCGAGCCCTTTTCCGAAGCCCGGCTTATGTTGGAAAATAAGCGAAATTATAGCAGCCGAGCAAATATAATTTTGAGACCGACGCTCATAAATCAAGATCAGATAACTCAGCCCGCTTTACGTGTGACTGACGTTTGCCAAAAGATTGTCGCCGTTGTGCCTCTACTACCGGATCAACAATCCATCAGATATGGTTACATTATCACTTACGCAGGCATCGTAGCTATAATTTTAACCATTGTAACTTGTGGACAAAAATTCTTCTTTAATAATGGTAAATATTGGAGCCCTACTAATATGATGGAACTTTTGATAGGCATGACAGCCTCAATTCCTTCTGAAACTCTAATACAAAAAATATGTTATTTGTGCTTAATCTTTATATCCTTTAAATACTCTACTAACTTTTATTCTGACATTGTAGATATTAAATTCGTGCACAAAACAGTTCCGCTCGATACGTTTAAGCAAATAGTCGATTCTAATCTGTCGATTTATTCTAACTCAATATTGATGGGTTTAATTGATAAAAACAATGATTCTTATATACAAATTATTAGAAATAAAGTACACAGATCTAGTATTCTTTCTTCTTCGGTAAAATTGTGCATACTATACATGAGAATTCTTAAACACAAGCATATTTGCATAACAATTGAAACTATAGCCATCGAGTATTTAAGACCGATGATAAAAATTGCCAAACCTGTTTTTCAGTGCGTTGAATGGGTGTACCAAATGGAGGCTGGCTCCCCATATGTTGAAAAATTACAAAGCATAATTAATAGGCTAGTGGAGACAGGCATCGGTAATTATTTTAAAAAATACAAGACATCTTATAGCGGCCGAGTATTTGAAGGCAATGAAGGTGATCTAACTATGATAAGTATTAGAAACATCTTATTAGTGATTTTGATAGTTGGTTACTGTACATCCATAATAATCTTTGCTTGTGAATTAATCTCTAAGTGTTTAAAAAGTAAACGAAAAGTACAATCGATAATGACATATAATTACTACTAAATTGTTAACTGATGAATTTTCAATAAAATTTTCAAGAATTAAAAATATGTCATTATTTAACGATCATTTATCTATTTCTTCTTTAATTCATTGCTCAACAACCCTCGCAATATTTGACATTACACGCGCGATTAATAAACAAAGCGACTGTTAATTAAAAAAAAACGCTATTTCCGTTCCTAATCAAGTTAGCAACAATGTCTTTATTTTAAAATGTGAGGAAAAATGTCAGCTATCGGATGGCAAAAATCAGATTTCAATATTTTTAAAATTTAAAAACTTTTTTGATGTATTAACGAAGCGATTTTTTTCCAATTCTTTTCAATCGCCATTTTAACGGGTTTATTAAAAAAAATTGCATTTGTTCAAATTAGTACATTAAAATATAAGTCTCGTATTTTCCAAAATGATTACGTAAAATGCTGTACTATTGCCCACAAGTTTTTTAGAGCCTTGCAAAAAGAGGACCTTTTTTATAAATATTTGCTATTGTAGACGAACTATTAAAGTTATAGCGTCCCGCTTTGCCGCCTCCCTTTTTAGGGGTAATAGCCGACATATTTTGTTAAAGTTACAAAGTAATTATATTATTATTTTAGTTATTGCTAATTGTAAAAATAGCCACTTTTGACTGTTTTTATTTTTTTCTCATAAACAAATTAACCGATTTTCAAAAACTTTAGCTCATTTTGAAGGTATTTTTGAGCTCTACTAGCCTATATTTTTTTCAATTTGATTAGTTTTATAACTTTTGTTTGGGAAGCATAAAATTTGTTTTGCAAACTTTAACCATTGTTTAAACAAAGAACGCAGTCGAATCTGCTGACGCAAAACATAGGGGGTTATTCCTGAGCCTCCAATCTACAAGAATCGACTTTTAAACTGCTGTTTACAATTTTTTTGCACAAAAATACTAATTTGATTGGACTATATGTCGTATGCCATATACTTCAATTACTCCTAGACTTTTCAGCTGATTGGTTGTTTTCCAAAGCTTGACCAATCAGCGGAAAAGTCCACAAGTAGTTAAAATATACGACATACGGCATTCAGCATGCAGTGGAGAGGGGCCGTTAAATAACTTTTCTGCTTCATTAAAATGATCTTGGAAAGTTATTTAAACAAATAACTGCATCGATATTGTTCAAAATAAAAATTTGTTCTTCTGCTACTTTGCACATTCGAGAATTAGCTTTTTCTGCAATCCTGATGTCCCTGATTAATACCAATGTAAACGAGAATATAAAGAATCATCTGAAAATTCTACGCGGCTATTACCTGAACTATCACAGAGGCAGTAATTAGGAACGGTGGAATTTCGTTCTAGAAGTTACTACGTGCTAACACGTCAACCGGCAGCCTGATTCAGCGATAATTTGCCTTTTGCTTCGTATCTCGCGTTCCATATAGTCCAGGATCGACTTTCAAACTGCTATTTACAATTTATTTCAGAAACTGACTCTTTTAATGCTAATTTGACTAAACTAATATTACATGTGGAAATAGTTCTTATTGAGTTCTCAGAAGAACATTCGCTTTTAATGAATCAAGTTGGTATGTGCTCGAAGATGAAGAACTACTACAAACGAAAAACGGGGAAAGACACAGGCCCATCCAATTACAATCCAATTATAAATACGGCAAAACTGCATACGCGCATACAAGTCCGTTACTCGGTATATTGACACCTGGTCAGACGCGCACTATCCAAGCAGTCGAAAACAATATGTACAGAGCGCCAATTTATGAGCACCAAGTGCCAGAAACTAACTTTTTGGTCATTAGATCAAGGTATAAACAACATTTGTCAATTCGTTTATTTTTTCATGTTTACATTTGGCTTAATTTAATATAAAATTTGCAATTGATTTCCTGCAAGTGTTCATATATAGACTATTCTGGAAATCATCTGATACCCCGCGTAGGATAAGGATGAACGACATCAAAAAAGCTTTCCCTTCGCACAGCGAAAGTAGTATCAGAAAACGTCTGAAGCTTTGCGCAGACTTCAAGAGAACGGGTAAGAATCTATCAATGAATAAATTTAATATATTAAAATTAGATTAAAATTAGATCGAAACTAAATGTCTTACATGTTGATTTCAGGTATGGATTCAAATAATTGGTGGGTGATAAAACTAGACTTTCGTTTACCTACGGAAGAAGAAATTCGTGCAATGGTATCGCCCGAACAGTGCTACATCTTTAATCACGTGATTAATCACGTGAATATTTTCAGTAGGGTAAACATATCCTTATGAACCATGAAAAACTTGTAGCTTGATAAACTCAATATACGAAAACGTGAGACTACCGGAACAAACGGTCTGTAGTCATTCTGCTCGGACATATGTCCGATTCTAGACCTTCGAATGTCATTCCATCGTCTGCCGGTCCGATCAAACGAAACGAGTCAGGTCCTATATAATACTCTCAAGGGAACATACTCGAGTAAGTGAAAAAGAAATGAAACTGCCGTGCTACTTCACGGATCGCCGCCTCTTCGGACGATCGATGTACCCTATACTCGTCTAATTATATATATATATCTTTTTGACTCTTTTGTTAGATTAGGACGGCGCGGACAGTCGATATATTAATTATCCATGTGTTCGATTGTAAAGCAATTTTGAATACGTGCCGATAGATATATTAATGGAGGGAAATCGAGTTATTTTAAGAAAGTCCATAAAAAAGTAACACTGAAAGATATCTGCCACGCGAATATAATTCACCATCCATTATTAGCTGTAAATAATTATTTGATAAAACTATATCCTATTTTTACATCTTAACATAACGCTAGTTGCATGATACCATAAAAAATGACATTACACAAACCGCCCAAAACAATTACAAACCCTTACAAGCAGCCCACAAGCTACAACAAAATTGATAAATTATCCGGGCTAACCTGTATCGTCCCGCTCAACGTGGGGGTAACCATCGATCTATACAACCCCCTCGAACGACAGCATAATCCGTGTCTTCGGTTGAAAGTTCCATTCACATATGGCGAGGGTGAGTATCACACGGCTATGTCCTATATTAACGCGGGGGGCGTTCCAGTATGCAAATTGGCGAAGCCCACGCATAGGCAGAGACTGCGGAATTCTGCGACGACGAGTCCCATATGGGACCTCGGTTTGCATTTTATTCCGGTCAATTGAATGTGAGAGATTTCCTCAATTAGACCAACAATATAAAATCAATACAATTGTCGTTATGGCGTCAAAAGTTTGTAGAAAAAAATTTTCTTTTTTAACAATTACTTGATGATCTACTAAGATTTCGACAGCGTTTTTAAACAATCATAAAAAAACTACTATTTTAGTGTCGTTAAAACTGTCAACAATTGTTTATACAAAAAATGATGAGCAGCCATATTGAAGTACTTAATTATCGATGATTTGAATTGAAAAAATATCATGCGTGAAGTGTATTTAAATTCAGCTCGTTTATTAAAAAATACTATAACACATTTCTACTGGGGAAACGCATACCGGGAAAAATTTTTTACATAAAGTTCTTACCTCGATCCTGAATTATTTCGTTATACATTTGTATACTGTAATAAAAAATTCTATAGTATACTCTTCAAAAAATGACAAAAGTAATGTAAGAAAAGGTGTTAATAATATTCAAAGAATAAAAAAGAATAATAAAACTCGAAATAAACCTAATACATGCTTATTTAGATCAAATTAGAAGTTTCGTAAACATTGTAAAACTAGTATTTCATTAGAGTATGTATACAAACGTTATAAGATCACAATCTATGCACAGGCAGAAATATGATTTGCTAGTTCTTCGTTCAACCTGCTTTACGTGGAATATATTTTGTATTTTCATATAGTATGAGCTCTAAGCTTAAGAAGTGTTCCAGAATTTTTCTGTATTATAATCAAAACCGAGTACCATTAATAGCAAGTAATAATTAAAGAATTATTTTAATATGTTGAATACTATCTTTGACGAATTTTTAAAAGGATGAACATATTGATTTCACTTGCGAATTATAAAAAGTAATTATAGACTGTTTATCTTTTCATACTAAAAACAAATCACATGTGTAAATCCTATAAATTAAAATTAAAGCTGTTAATTATTTTCTAATTGATTATTAATGGGTTTTTCAAGATTATTGTAGTCATTCTAAATTCTTAATATTTTATATTTATTAACTTATGAAGATAGTGCAAAATTAAGGAATATCCATAAAAATTTAATTAGAATTATAAATTAAATAAAATGGAAGATAAAATTAGTCCAAGTACAGCCAAAGATATGCTTAAAATTGAGAAAACTCTTTTTCCAATCCTGTGGGTAAACAGAATACTGGGCATCTCCGTTCTTGAAAAACCACTTGGTAAACCCTGGTTAAAATTAAGTTTTCTATACATGCTTATTAGAAATGGGGCCTACGGTGTTTTACTTTGGTTCGGATTATCTGTCTCAAAGAGAAATGTCGAACGATTCCCTCTTATCGCGTTAATTTATTACGTCATTATATTTGGCAACATTCTCTTAGTTCTTATTACAACAGCTTCAAGTTTTTTCAATTATAAGGTAATTAAATTCAATTTCTTGCGTTAGAAGTTGACTATAACAGGTAATATTTATATTTCACTGTTAAATAGTACACACGGAAATTTATAAAGCAAATCACGTTAGTTGATGAAACGTTAGGAATTTTTGGTATTGATCCGGAACACATGGCAGCGTGCAAAAGAAATATGCACAAAGTTCTCAAGTGGTGCATTCTTATGCTAATGATCTTTATTATTAATACCGTCATTGCTCATTACGAGTATGATAATACTTATAATGGCGTTATAATAGGATTGATATACAACATACCGTTAATTATTAATCATATGATCGAATTGAATTTTATTGTAGCAATAGAGTAAGTAAAAATAGAGTAACAATGTGAAAGATTCTATTCACAAACTCTGATGTAATAATTATGGATGGTTTGTATTTTCCAGTACTATTGGGAAACGTTTTGAAAGGATAAATGCTTTGATTTATAGTGTTGCAAACACTTCATCTGTAACATTTAATAAAAAGGACTTTGTTAGATATCAAAATATTTTAAATACTAGTAAAAACAAAATTGATGTTCAATCTAGTTTTCACTACCGTAACAGAAATAATCTTGATTATATTTTGTGCATTGCAAGGTAATTTCTGACTTTGGATATTATAATAATAATATTACGGCGATGCCAGAATTTACATATAATTATATACCGATGAACGTTATCTAAATTGTATTATTTGATTTTAATTTCTGTATTTATTTATTCAATTTATAACTAGACACGAATAATTATAATAATTTATGAAAGTTTAAGGACTGATTATCCTTAAAATATTCATTGGCATATTTAAATAATGTTTTACTATTAGTATATATGATATTATTGTTACGTATGTAACTTCATTAATCAACACTAATTTCCTTTTAAAGGCAACTACATCTAAATTTATGTAAAACTGCTCGAAAAATCAATGATTCCTTCAGTATGCTGTTATCAATAAAAATGATGGCAAGCTTCTCACTTCTTACAACATTTATTTATAGTTTATATCTAGTATATAAGGAATCAAACATTGAACTCAATGAAAAGGTGCACCATTATAGCACACTTATATCTTGGGTTATTGTGACAATAATTATGTTAATTAATACCGTTTCTACTTCAGTGAATGTCATGGCAGAGGTATGTAGTACACGAAAAACAAATTGTCATCGAGATATATCAATTTTTTATCGTGTAATAAATAATTTTAGGCGCTGAAAACGAGTAGAATAGCTCATGAAATCCAAGTGCCACGGTCGCAAAATAAAATCACTAATGATGTAAGAATATACAAAAACTTTTTCTGCTTTCTTTCTTATTTGGTGAATTTCATATGTACATTAAAATTTATAATTACAGATTCACGAACTTTCTATGCAAATAATACACAATCCTTTAATATTAACCGCTTCTAGTTTGGTAGCTTTGGATTTTTATTATGTGCGAGGGGTTCGTTACATTTAATAAATTAATTAAGAATTTTTATAACTTTTCGCTATTTCGCCATTAAATTAAACTCTTTTATAGATTATAGGATCCCTTACCACATACTTAATGCTTCTAATACAAAATCAACCAAGCATGGCCAAAGCAGTTAACGCCCTTGCAGATACTATCGAGAATAATAATAGTAGTAAATCGGATTAATTAAAATGTGGCCGGTATCAATAGTTATTATATTTTTAAAATATAATAAAAGACGATAGAAAATACAATGTAATACGTTTCTAATAAAAAATACTGTACAAACTAAAGAAATATTGATTTCTCTCGAACTAAATTCACAGTAAAATATCGTGAGTGTTTTTCCTAGATTTTTATTTACTTGAGTTATACGATTACTTTTTCTTACACAAATAATGCCTTGCTGCATACTTTACTTTCGGTCTAGTTATTGATTGATGCATACTCTTCGGTTACATTTTTCTAAGTACAACTTTACCTTGAAGGAACACTACAGCTTATCAAATTCTTTCAAAATGTATTTAAAAAATATAATATAAATTATATAAACTTAATATCCTTCTTGAACAAATTTGTTAGTTTTTCTATTTCATATTTCTTCTAGAAGTCATAATGATAAGAAGTAATAAAATAAGTTCTAAAATATCAAAGAAACAATTTAATACAACAAAAGCTTGGTTTAAAAAGATTATTAATCTGTAAGTCATTGATTCTTTAGAATTTTCGTTCATATTACAATTGCAGTCATGTTTTTCAATTCTGTTACTTTAAGCCAACATTAATTTTAGAAGCAATATAAAAAATGCAGAAGAATCCTTATACCCAATCATATGGCTGAGCAGGATTGGAGGAGTGTCGTGTTTTGAAAAACTTGGCAAACCTCAAATAAAATTGACTGCCTTTTATGCTTTTATTAGGGCAGTTATCTATGGGTTATTAATTTGGTATGCTGATGTTATACAAGAAACAAGTAGAGATACTTGGAATCTTTCAAAAATTGTAGTTCAATTTATAAAATATATAAATATTACTATACTCATTATATCGATTACTTTAGGTTTATATAAATATAAGGTATCTTATTAACTCCGCATAATAAAATATATTAAATAAATATTAAATGTATTTTACATATATAATATTAAAATTATTTATATATCAATGTTTCCATTACACAAGGAAAAAACTGAATTTATAAATAAGCTATCGTTAATTGATGAAACATTAGAAACCTTTGGAATCAACCCACAGTATCCAATATTATACCAGAAACATTTAAAGATAATTCTTGTATGGAGTTTGGGGGCATTCATTATGTTTGCTTACGGCTTAACAATTTCCTATTACCTTTTCAAAACTATTCAAATAGGTGTGGCTAGAACCATTTTATTTCAAATACCACTTCTAAATAATTCTATAATAGGATTAAACTTTGTAATAAATATTTCGTAAGTTCTTACATATCCAATTGTACGAAAATTTTACTGATACTTACAATTTATTATGATCAGTTTAATTATTTTTCAAAGAAACTTAAAGGAAAGATTTGAGAGAATAAACAAATTAATTCAAAGTCGTACAACAGTCCCAGTGGAAATCGCATCCCTGAACTTCAAGAGGTACAAAAATATTTTAAGATTAATCAAGAATGAAAACTCTGGTGTCCGCCGAAATAAAAACCAAATTAAATTTCTTTTATTAACAGCAAGGTATTTATGTAGACAAATTTTTCAAAAGTTACAATGAAAATTATTCAAAGATCATTACAATCAGATTGGTATTTAATACAAATAATTTATATTTCTGATAGGCAACTTCATTTGTGTTTATGTATTACAAGTCGAGAGACAAATAAAACTTTTAGCAAACAAATAACAATGCAAATGGGTTTAATGTTTATAATGTTATGTGGATTTTCATACAACTCATATCTTAATTGTACAGAGAACACATTATCAACTAACATGAAAATACATCTTACCACATTACTCTTTAGTTTAATTGTCATGAGCTTGATTTATATGGTATACATGATACGAATTTCAGTAACGACAATAACAGAGGTATTTTTGTATAATTATACGGTTATAATCATTACAGTACTAATATCATGATATAAATTTAATTTTATAGGCCCACAAAGTGAACTACATATTACATGAAATAAATATATCTGAATCACAAAACATAATCGATGAGGTAAGAACATCATATGAATATTCCTATAATAAATTTTAATTGATACAAAAAATTTACTACAGATTCATCAATTTTCTCTGCAAGTACTGCAACATCCTTTGCATTTTAGCGCTTCCGGTTTATTTATGCTGGACTTCTTTTTTATGAGGGCGGTAAGTATACTCTTATTGTGATGCTTATATAATTTAATAAGAATTATGAGAAAAAATATTGATTTAAACAGTTTCTGGGAGCCAATTTAGCATTTTTGATACTTTTGATACAAAATAAATCAAATATTATAAAAGCCGTGGAAACGGCAATAGATGTCAGCGTGCTAACTACTGAAGTTATGAATGTAACTTCAATATCTGTCTCGTAAATATATAATATAACTTGTACTTAGATTATTCAATCAGAATCTAATAAATAATTATCAATATTACTTGTGTTACATTTTATTTTGCGCTTAGTTAAATCGCTATCTATATGTGCAAATCTCACAAACGCTGCGAAAAACTTCGAAAAATGGATCCAAAAATTTTTTTTCGATGACATCTTCAAAATTAGGTTTTTGTTATTGGTTAGGGTATCTAGAAAAGATATATAAAAGTTTAGTTCTAAATCATTCCACCAAAAACAACTTAATACAAAATTTGGAAAAAAAACTAAAGAGTGAGTACTCTCCAAATCTTTTTTCAGAATTAAAAAATATTGATCTCTTTAAAAGTTTCGTGAGTTTGATTTGAGCTTAAAATATTCACGAAAACGGTGTGATAAGGTCAACAATTGTCCCAGCCACTGACTACGTGTATTTTAGGCTCAACTTCAAACTCACGTAACTTTTGAAGGATTCAACATTTTCTAATTCTGAAAAAAGATCTGGAAAGCCCTCGCTCTTTAGTTTTATTTTCTTTTTTCCAAATTTAGTATTAAGTTGTTTTTGGTGGAATGATTTAGAACTAAACTAGAGCTATTTTTAATCATTTTTAAACAATTGATTATTGGTCCCAGAAAAATGATACCCTTCGATGGACTTTGTTCAACAAAAGATATCTTTTCTAGACACCCTAACCAACAAGAAAAACCTAATTTGAAAAGTGTCGTTGAAAAAAAATTTTTGGGTCCATTTTTCGAAGTTTTTCATAGTGCTTGTGAGATTTGCACATATGCTTAACGAAAATGAAATTTTACAACTCACTCCATTAGAGCCTGTGTGAATTTGTTATTTCAGGGGTAATGCAGCTCTGTGTAACTGCAGACAGAGATGTCAATGGTCTATCTCTGATTGTTGCTAATATTCATTTTGATTATGAGATTCTCGATTGGTTAATATAATTCTACCGTGATTGGATGAGGAATTGTTATTGATCGATCAAATATAAAAAATCGGGAAAATAGTTTGCCAAATACTATATGCTGTCCTTGGTAGAAAATTAACCATTTTCGTTAGTTAACATGTTAATCAAAATGGAAGCATTTTTTATTTGAATACATTTTGAAACATTATTGAAAGTATCGGAAATTATAATCAAATAGTCAAATATTGATAACGGAATGTGATTTTATGAACAAAAATTAAATATTTATCTTTAACAATAAAATAATAATGATAGTGTGATGTTTTTAACTCCAAAATTAAGCAATAGTATATTTATTCGGAATCAAATTAAATTAAATAATAAGTTGCTAGAATAAAAGTAAGTTGTGACTTTTTTTTAAGTTACTTAAGTTTGCATCACCATTGAACTGGATGCACATTAATCGCCATTACAATAAATAAACTTTTGTTAAAATAAAAGTATTTTCTGATATTTTATAAATTTTCTTTATCTCATTTTAGAATAAAAATACAAGTTATTGCACCCCTCCACCACTGGCTGGAATGTGAATCTAGCAAAATCGATATTTACAAACTATCGTAAATTGTAACAGTACTATAACTACACATAGAGATAATGTAATTGAGTGACAAAAAGTAATTTTTTTGTAGAAAAATGCATGCACTATCTAATTTTGTAATGTAAGAAATAAGTTTTACGCGTTTACACTCGTGTGAAAATAAAATTTTAAATAAATAAAAAATACAATCTTCACTTTCCCGTGGATATACCACCTTGCAAAGTATTTTTGCCTAGAGCAATCATTGTTGAATACGTTAGACTTGAAATATGAAACACTTAATGTAGTTCAATATCAATTTGGGATTTTAAATTGATTTAATCATCAAATTTTTTTTACTTTTATAATGTAAATCGAATGAAGTGTAATTAAAGATAGCACAAAATGTCTGATAAACCTACTTCCAATATATTAAAAATATTAACAAATGTGGATGGCTTTATTCTTTCGATACCGTTGGTCAATAAAATTGTGAAAAAGTCAGTGGATAACATTTTATTTATTCAATAAATATGACCCTCGATGTATTTGTAATTTTATTTCACTTAAAAATAGCATACAAGACATTACCAAACCGAAGGTAGTGAAAGATATACTAAACGTAGAAGAGTCTCTCTTGCCGATTCTGTGGTTGAATCGTATTGCAGGAATGACAATTTTCGAAGTTCCAACTGGTCACCAATGGCCAACATTAAGTGCACTGTATGCCATTATTAGATCTGCTATCATCGGGATCATGGTTTGGTACGGAGCAGTTTATGTAAAAGGAAGAGACGACAGTAACGTCACACTTCTCGTGCAGCAAATAATTAAATTTGTAAATATTGCCATTACCGGAATCTTGACGTGCTTAGGATTTTTCTATTACAAGGTAATACAAAATGATAAAAGTATAACTAAAAATTAACTTGTTTATATTGTATTATTTTAGAGAATTACGGAATTTACAAAAAAAATTTTATTAATTGACGAAACATTGGAAATGTTTGGCATGTATCCAGAATATTCAATTACATATAGGAAAAATCGTAAAATAATTTTTATCTGGTGCATAGGTGCTACTTTATTAATTATTACTGGCACATCAATTAATAGTTATTTTTATTCTCTACTCTCCGAGGCCATCTTCAGAAATGCTTTGTTTCAAATTCCATTACTACTTAATTCTACAATCGATATAACTTTTGCAGTATACATTTCGTAAGTTATTCAAATCTGTTTATAAATTTTCTTATTCTAAAAATAAGTTTTCTTATATCAAATTATAATACCTTTTATTTTTATATTGAGTATTTTGGGAAAGCGATTTGAAAAATTAAATGCGTTGATGCAATGGTTACCAATATCAGACAGCGAAGAAAACCCAATATTTTCAAGAAATAACAAATATCAAAATATTTTAAAAAGAATCAACAACAAAGATGACATCAAATCAATTCATTACAAAAACAGAAACAACATTGAGTTTCTTTTATCCACCATAAGGTAGAATTCTGTCATTTGCAAACATTTTTTTTCGATTTCTTAATATTTAATGTACTCTATGCTAATTAACCCAAGGCAACTTCACTTGGGCTTATGCACTATTTCTCGAGAATTCAATGAAACTTGCGGAAAACAAGTGACATTACATATAGCTGGTGTATTTATAATTGTAACTGGAGAGCTTTATTGCTGTTACTTTTATTATAAAGAATTGGAATTGGAACACACACGAAGACAACTACATTACGTACTTACTAGTCTCTGGATAACATTTAGTGTTCTCATGATGCTTTACGTGATACAGTGTTCTGTAGATGTCTCAATGGAGGAAAGTATTGACATAATTATGCATTTTTGTATAAAAAAACGTTGTAATCATTAACTTAATCCTTAAACTATTTTTCTTTAGGCAAAAAGGGCAAGTCAGATAGCTCACGAAATTCGAGTATCACAACCTCCCAATAAAGTGATCGATGAAGTAAAAGTATATTATGTACCTAGGGAGTAAAAGTAAAGAATGTCGCAGATCGCATGTAAATTAATCTGAGACATTCTTTGTTTGCTCCCGTGGTGCATATAGGATTTTTTTGGCTAGCAAGACCAAAAGTACAATTTTTACGATCGGGCGCCGGGTGTAAAAGTAGTACTTTTGGCCCCTAGGCAAAAAAAAATATTTTCGGCATAAGAGATAAATTTATTACAGAAACGTTCTTCCAGATTCATCAATTTACTTTGCAGACACTCCAACATCCTTTATGTTTTACTGGTGCTGGTTTATTTGTACTGGATTTCCATTTTGTAAATGGGGTATGTTGATTAATCTTTTTCTTTAATTTATTTGAATTTTTAAGTTTTGTGATGAATATTTGTTAACGAATAATTGTTATTTTAGTTTCTAGGATCAGTCGTAACATATTTAATGATATTGATACAAAATCAACCGAATATAGTGAAAGCTGCTAATGAAGCACTAAACGATAGTAACTACACTACAATACTACCAATTCAGTAAATTCAAGGAATGTTTAGAAAAATAGATATCTAATTTTTAAATTTGTTATTAAAACGTTCTGCAGGTAAAAATAATAAAAGTATGAGAAATATATCTGATAAAAAATTGTTTCATATTTATATGATCATCCAATCTCAAACCAAATGACCGAAGTATGATATTATCGATCTTTTTGGAATTTACTATAGTTTTTTTCCCCAAAAATAATTTGACACGTATATTTTAATTTTTTTACTTTCACAAGAAGGAGTTTCTTTCGCTTTTTTACGTAATCTTATAAAATGCGGCTTAATTTGGCTACGTTTCATTAAGAGTCAATTTATCAATCAAATAATGGAGATCCAGTTAAGACCGTTACACGTGAGTAGTCCAAAAAAGACTAAGCATTCGTATTTACCGTGATAAATAAAATTAAACTAACTTTATAAATGTGTGTGTGTGTATATATGATACTTGTATATTTGGCGCATATGGAAAGTCAAATCTGGTTTTAAATTGTCAGCAAGAATTCTAAAATCTTTTATAAAATAGCTAAATATATTGTAAGGTCAGTGAAGCGAGTAATTAATGAAAATTCATTTTCAAATATTTACGACATTCATTCATAAAAAGTCTAAATAAATTTCTAGCATGCTAAATTAATTAGTTATTGAAGTAATATTACGGTGACATCGAATTCATTTTTTAAGACAATAAAGACACTCAATTAAATAGTTTTACATTGATGAATTTCTCAAAAAAACTTAAGTTAAATATGTTATTTATAGCCAATTCCGAATTTGATCATTTCCTTTACATTATTGGCATTTCTTATAATGCTTAAAAAGAAAAATTTGTTGTATAAACTGTTGAGTTGTTGTTTGACAGCTGCGTATCACAAACATGTCGCCACCCAATTCATAATAAAACTATTAAGTTAATAAAGCGATCTTTATCTTGCGTGTAAAGTGATAGTAACGATAAAATCTATACCTACATCGAAAGTACCTAACTACCTAAAATTATAATTATTTTAATTAATATTCAAATACTTTTTGTAATTATTTAACTTATGAAAAATAGTATTTGATAGTTAATAATATACTATATTTTTCATTTACGATTTAACATCAGTTTACGAAAAAATGTTCTTTTATATCAATAGTTATTCTATTCCTATACTAAAACAGAAAAATAAAATCTAAATTTAGTAAAGTTCGTAAGGATTGCGAGTAAAGAAAATATTGTCATAACGATACTCAATTTGGTTAGTTAACGGGTCTGCTTCTGAACCCTCAAGCTACTGATTTTTCAACTAATACTAAACTATCTCATATTACATAAGTTACATCAAGTTGCCTCCTCCTTCTTTAAAAATTGTCGAGAACGATCTCGCGCTTCTATCGAAATGAGCGGGGATCGTATATACGCGTGAGAGATTTCGATCGACTTACTGACAATCTACCAAAGCAGCCGTACCGTGTCATCATACACACTAGTAGCGAGCGCGACCAGCTGTGAGGGTGTGGTTAACCAACCCCCCGAGTTGAGTGATACTTATAATTATAGCATTAATAAGTCAGCCCGTGGCCGCCGTGATCAGTCGGTCAGGGCTTTGCGGCACTGCGTGCGTCGGAGGCACTGCTAAAGTTTGAGCGTGTTAATTTGTGAGTGAAAGGTTTGTTGAGTTTATTCAGTTTGAACGAGTGAAGTTGAAGTGGTGAATTGTGATTCGGTTAAGAATCCTTATCTTGTGATGAATGGAGCGTAACTCTAGGGGACAGGAAAAATGTTCCATAGTCACGTAACGGCCGACTAATTTTTTTTTATCTACTTTTAATCAGCGTTCCGAAAACTAATTGTTCTTTACGGGTATCGATTATACACGCGATCAAAAATAAATTTATTGGTATAAGATGAAAGTGAAAATGTATAATATAGTCTTTCTTCAAAATTTTTACAATTTTCAATCATTTTCAGAACTACAATTTTTTCAACGTTTTCAGTTATTCCGTATTAGAGATCAACCTGTTAATATCATAGAGCGAACTTCAGCCTATGCATTTTAAATGATTAAAATCAAACTAATATAAACAACGGCAGAAATATTAAAATCTATTTAAAAAATTTAGTAGAGTAGGATATTGATTTTCGATAAACATTATTGATAATTATCGTCTCTCATGACTGAAAAATGACGGTGCTGATCTGAAACAGTTAATTATCTTAACCTTGGCATGAAAAAAAACTGTCAGATGTAAAAATTGTAATGGTTGTACAAGTTTGCTTCAAATACAAGATCGCTTCATTTACCCATAAACATTTACAAATATGCAAATTTGATTTTCGCATGAAAAACATGTTGATAGTTAGTTGAGTTAATGGTCATTGCTACAACGCTCTACAATCCTTAAATTTTTATTATAATCACAAAATGGGCAAAAAGGTGAATATACAGTTCAACAGAGCTACAAAGAAAGTAGCAAATTTAGAGGAGGCTTTTGCGCCACTTCTCTGGCTTAACCGAGTTGTGAGCACAGCTGTCTTCGAAATGCCTGTTGGTCAGTACTGGATGAAACTGAGTATTTTCTTTGCAATTAGTAAATTACTTATCTTCAGTGCTATAACGTGGTACGTATTAAAGCATCTACCTGCGCATAGCAACTCATTTCCAGTTGTGCTAGGTGTTTATGAATTCATTCATTACGTCAACATTACGATTAGTATTCTTTCAATCATCTTTGGGTTTATTAACTATAAGGTGAGTCATTCAAAATCACTTTTTGATGAAAACAAATGTTAATAATTTATAATTTTATTACTGGTAAATTTGATACAACTACCGTAAACGTTACGACTGAAGACTTTAAAAGGATTCTTTAAAAAGGTCAGACTAGCCGATGAAACACTAGAGATTTTCGGGATAGATCCAGAATATGATGTGACTTATAAAGAAAACCTACGAACAGTCGTTGTTTGGATTATCACGGGAATCACCATAATAGCTATCAATTACGCAATAAGTGTCTATACCTTGGGCGGTAGTATTCACATATTTTTCAGATTATTTATATTTGAATTTCCGCTATTACTAAATTCTGTAGCCGAATTAAATTTTGTATTAAAAATTGCGTAAGTATAAAAAATAATAACGAATATTCATTATTCACAACATCCATGTAATACTGTCTATTTTTAAGTGCTTTAGGAAAAAGGTTTGAACGATTAAATGCTTTGATTCAAAACGTAGCTTCGTCTCCTATACAAACGGTCGATTCTGGGCCTTTCTCCAAATACCAAAATATTATAAAAACCAATCAAAATAAAATTATTGTTAAGCCATTGTTCTATTACAAAAACAGAAACAATATTGAGCTTCTTCTAAAAGTCACGAGGTATTTAAAATATTCTTATGCTAAGAGCTTTTATTATTTATTTAGAAACAATTATAAATAATTAATATTTGTTTCTATCGCAAACTCTTATAAAAAAATACATTAAAATAATTTAAAAAAAATAATAATATATATAATAAAAAAAGTTTATAAAAACAAATTAATAAGTTATAGTTATAGTGTACAGCAATAATTAGAAAGTATAATTAAAATGTAACAATTATTATAATAAATTTATAAGTTGATCTTTTAATTGATGGACTACTTTAATTTACAAGATTTAAAATTACTATATACACCAAACATAAAATTCAGAACTGAATGCAAAAATCTTTTACTAATTACCTTTCACTAATCGAATAAAAATGCATATTGCTTCAGAAAAATAAACATAATCCAAATGCTTTTTTCGATTAGCGATCTTAGAACACGTAGAAAAATATGTAATTAAGTTAGCAATCGATATGAAAATAACTTCAACACTCATCGTTTTACAAAAGGATCGAGTAGACATAATTTTGTATCATTATCGCGGGTGTCTAAACTGTTGAATGTATACTATACTCTAAAGATTACAAATTATTTTGCATTTTCATATGACTGATTTGTGAGATACTCCATTATTATACCCTTTACTTTCTATAATCATATATAATTAACTAATATTTCCCTATTTGATAGACAATTGCATTTGGATTTATGCACGACAGCTCGTGAAGTGAATGATGGCTGTAGCAAATTATTATCAATGCAAATGGGGGCGATATTTATACTCTTAACCGGATTCAGTTACTGCATGTATATTACTTATAATGACTCTAGTATTGAGACATTACGTAAAATGCAACAATATTGTTCTCGTTCAATTTGGATAGTTGTGGCCATTTGTAGAATGATTTACCTTGTTCGTACTTCTGTTAATGTAGCTACAGAGGTACACATTATTAGTATTCTTATACATGGAAATCATATAATTCTTAATTAATGAAATTTATTTTTGAAATTCACTTTCAGGCTCAAAAAACAAGTCAAATTGCACATGAAATTCAAGTATCCCGAACACAAAATAAATTAATTGATGAGGTAAAATTGAATTGAAAATTTTTATTCTTGCTTTTTTCTAAAGTATAAAAACGCGACAGTTACTCTTTTTTATATATTCTTATCAAAACTTATTTTATACTTTTTTGTATACTTACGGGAAGAGTACACTTCCTTCAGGTAATGAAGTCACTAGAGTTTTCTGAATATATTTCTAATATTTAAAAATGAAGCTCAGTATTGGTAATTTAATCTCATAACCGATCTACAGAGTTAATTTTAATCGATCTAAACAGTTTTTTATGTAAACTTTTAGTTTCAATTAATGTATCTAACAGAAAAAACGAACTGAAATAAATTTGAGTGATTTTTTTTCTATAGCTAATAAATACTGATCATTATTATACATTAAAATTTATTGATATTCTTTCAGATTCATCAACTATCGCTACAAATAATGCAGCATCCTTTGTATTTTACGGCGTCGGGATTAATAGTATTAGACTTTGGCTACATACGAGGAGTTAGTTTAATTAAAATATTTTATGAAGATTTATTTAAATTTATAGCAATAAAAAATAATAATGTCATTTTTTAGTTCGTAGGTTCGGTAACTACATATTTGATGATTCTAATTCAGAATCAACCTGATATGCTAAAAGCTGCTAATGCGCTTGCTGAAAATTCTGCTAATGACACAAATAAAACCTCTGCTTCATCTTTGCAATAAAGTCTTTGTAAATATTTAACTTTATACCTGTACTTGAATATTGTAAATATAGAAAATGTAATATTTTTTAATAAAATATTTATATACATCGATAGCAATCTTTGTTAAACATCCTAAATACTATAATACTATTTGAATATAGCTATTTATAATTGCTTAAACAAACTTTTTCATATACATTTATATATGTAATTCTACGGAAGTTTCCCCCTAACTCGATCATAAAAACGACGAAGAAAAATTTAGAGACATACTTCTGTAATATATTTTTTTTGCTAATGCAGGTCATACAATAAATTAAACCACTTTGAAATTTATTAAAATGATCTTAGGGCACTGTTTTAACATCAAATCAAGGTTTCTTATACATTACAGTTACAGAGGTGTTCCTCCAAATGTTTTATTTCACTGTTTTTATGGCCAAGCTAGGAGTAAATATTATTATCAAAATTAAAACACAGTATGGTAGTTATAAATTGCAAGGTTAATTTGTTATAAACATTTGGCATAAGTTACACCCACGCCATAAATATATATTTTAATAGAAATACTTTATAAACCTATAACGTGCAACGAACGTCAGGGTTATTTCTTAAGGTATTTGAGTAAACTATTTTCATTTTATTACTTTAATTCTACTACTGAAATTAATAACAAGCATTTACCTATTAGAGGACTATGTTTACATCCTGTTCATGTAGAATAGCTCACATACCGTCAATATATACTAAAGTATTTGGTCGTTATTGACATATTTATACTTCTATTTAGAAAACAAATTTTAAATAATTTATAATTTTAATGTGAAAACATAATTTTCAGATATGTACAAAAAGGTAAAAAATACAAAATATTTATGATACATAGCGACTTAATCATGTAATGATATGTATTATTAATGTATATAGTTTTAACAGTTTAAATTATTTCTAACCTATTTATTATAGAAGAAAGATAATAATAATAATTTATTATTAATAGGACACAAAAGTGTGGATTAATAATTATACAGACAACGTATGGGAAGCTGCAACAGTTTTAGAAGATTGCGAAGATAATGAATCAACACTGATTGTGCAAACATTAAAAACAAACGAAAAAATAAGCGTCATCATCAACGACGACAAATCTAATTTGCCACCTATATATTTACCCGAAGATGACTTGCTTGATGAAAGAGTTAACTTAACTTCGTTAAAAATTCTTCATTATGCAACCATTTTAAATGTTCTACAAAAACGTTTCGAACGACGTTGTTTATACAATTACTGTGGTGTTGCCACGGTCTTCTTAAATTCATTTGCCGATCCAGATATTGGCAATTATAGTCGCAGGATATCGAACTTCAAGGGACAACCGATAAATGAACTCCAACCTCATATCTTTTCTGTCTGTGAAAAAGTGTTTATTAGGCTAGAAAGGTCAGATGATATAACTTTTCGATTATGAGTATATTTATATTAGTTTGATTTTAATTTTAAGATAAAAATTGAGTAAAATTGTAATGTGAAAAACTCTTAATTAAAGTTCAAATATTAAGATTTCTGTTTATACATACACACACAAACCTTTAATTATTAACTTTTTGTGTTGGTTTTAGACAACAGCGGGATCAATCCTTAATTTTTACAGGTGAATCTGGGTCGGGAAAAACCGAAAATGCGAAAAAAGCAATCATATATTTTACAACCACAGCGACGACTGATGTTGCTGTTAAAAATAAAATTCTTGCGTCTTTAGTTGTTTTACAGAGCTTTGGAAATGCGAGAACAATCCAAAATGATAATTCTTCAAGATTTGGAAATTTCATAGAAATCCAGTATAATAATAATAATGAAATTATTGGAGCTGAAATGAAAACTTATTTCTTTGATAGATCAAGAGTTGTAACTCGGGTATATATGTTTTTTAATTTTTTTTATACATTTATTTATTTATTTTTAATTTTTCGACAAAATGTTAAATTATTTGTATTCTATTCAATAGGCGGATGGTGAACAAAACTTTCATGTATTTTATCAATGGCTAGCAGCCATGCATAGTTTTCCTAATTTACATGAAATGATTCAACTGTATAACAGCGAGTTTGATCATCCAGAGCAGAAAAATTATTTACAAAGCAAGAAAGAATACTATTTGAAATGTTTTAGTAAGACGATTGCTGCGTTGAATAATCTTGGGTTTTCAGACAAGCATCAAGAAGATATTTTAAAAATTATAACAGCCATTGTATTTATAGGAAAAATAGAATTTAAAAAACATGAGTCTACAGACAGAATTGCTTATGCCGAAAGTTGTTTTATTGATGTAAGTAATTTTTTCAAAATATAATATTTCAATAATTGACAATGATTAAATTGAGAATTAAATTTTTATTAATAGTATTCAAAAAATTCTTTAACCTATTCAGATATTCGTATCAATTTTTATATTTTGTAGAATGGCAGTCACTTAGATTTATTGGCAAAGTTACTCGGTATTGATAAGAAATCAGTAAAACTTATGCGAAAATGGATGTGTTATAAAAAAAGCTTTTCTCAAAAAGATGAAATTTTGGAACCAATGACAATGAGTCAAGCAATAAGAGCGAAAAATTCTTTAATGAAACTTCTTTATACAAAGTTGTTCAACTGGATAGTAGCACAAATTAATGCTTCTTTTCGTTCGCCGTGCAACGTCCAAAGTTTCATCGGTATTCTTGATTTTCAAGGATTTGAAAAATTGAATGTGAATTCTTTTGAACAATTTTGCATTAACTACCTCGATGAAAAAATTCAACAATTCTATGTTCAATCAGTGTTTAAATTAGAGCAAGAAGAATATTTGAGAGAAGAGATCGATTGGAAATTCATAAGATTCCAAGATAATAGACAAAACCTCGAACTTTTAGAAGCGAAAAATGGGATAGTTGATATTATTGATGAAGAAACAATGATCACCATGGTAAATTATTGAGTAATTTTCACATAAATTTGTAAAAAGAATAATCTTTTTTTCAGTACAAACATGTTTTATTTTTAAAAATTAATCGTATTGATTATTTGTTATTTTGATAGACATCACGACATGAAAATAATGTATGGGTCGAACAGTTATTTTACAAATGTAATGCAGCAGAGCATTTTGATAAAGTAGAAAGTAATAATGTAGATTTTATTATTCATCATTTTATGGATAAAGTACAATACAATTCTAGTGAATTTTGTGAAAAAAATCGCGATGCTGTCAGTAGAGAATTACTTGAAGTTTTAAAAGATAGTAAAGTAAGTTTTGATAAACATTATTATAATATGGTAACGTGTTCAGAAATAATTAAAACATCTTAATGTAATTATGTGTAGAGCGAGTTTCTAACCAAATTAGTTATTGATGAATACATAAAATTATCTCAGCGAGGCAGGAAGAGATCATCAGGGCATAGACGGGTATCACAATGTTTTAAACCAGTTCGAAAAACGGTCTGGGATTTTTCTTAATTTTTTTTTTTTTTTATTTTTTTTTATTGATCTTCCAATTATAAATAATAAAAATTTCAACAGACATATAAATTCTTAATTAAATTTTTCAGTTAGTGACTGAACTACGATATTCTTTAGACATGATCAAAATAAAGTTATTGAATACAACTCCTTACTTTATGAGATGCATCAAATCAAATGACTATAAGCAGCCTTTTGCGATTGATATATCACGAGTATCCCATCAGTTACGAGCTTTTGATATTCTTAATACAATTGAAATATCGAAAAATGGCTATTTTTGTCAGCAATCTTACAATAGTTTTCTATCCCGTTACTATTGTCTTTGTAGTAAATCGACCAAACGAGACGATGTAAAGGAGAGTTGCCGATTCATTGTTGATACTTGTGTCCAGGTAAAAAATCAATTATGTTTACGTGACTCCATAATACATATTTATTCATAAATTTTGCAGAACATAGAGAAGATCAAGTTCGGCAAAACCAAGATCTTCTTGAATGAAGACGCAATACAGCAGCTCGAAAATCTACGCAACATGAAGCGCCAAAAAGCTGCCATGATCATTCAAAAGGCGACACGCCATTACCTCCAAGAACATCGATACCATCATCTACATGACGCGGTAGTGTGCATCCAGCGCCGCATTCGCCGGTTTCTCGCGCACCGACGTGAACAGACTATTCTTCGGGACCAAGCAGCACGAAGAATTCAAGCTTTTATGCGAAATTGGTTAAGACGCAAAAACCAATCACTTGAGCAGTATCAAATACAAATGGTAATGGCGGCGGCTACGAACATCCAGAAGCTCGTCCGAGGATTTTTGGTCAGGCGCGAATACGAAAGGACACTGCGTAATATAATCATCATACAATCATGTGTAAGGAGGTTCCTTTCGAAAATAATTGTAAAGAAGCTGAAACAAAAGCGAGACGAGCAAATGAAGCAAGTAAATACAGGACTAAAGAATAAAATCGATTTGCTGCAGAAGAAAATCGATTGTTTGGTGGGTAATATTAGTTTAAGATAGATCATCAGTGATTCCATTCAATTCGTCAATGTACTTTCGGTATCAAAAACAACTTTAAGTTGAGAAACGTTTCTAGCACTTATGATGATATTTAGTAAAATGTAGCATCTAAAATCGTTGATCAAAAATAGAGTTTCCAAAAATACCGAGTTCATTTCTAATTTGTCAGAAATCATCCTTGAAAGCGTCTCAAATAAAAGTTGCAGAACTTAGAATTGTACTTAAAGAATGACCTATTATTTTTGTTTATGATTTTTAAAGAACACTCCATTTAAAATTTTATTTTATTATCCGTTTTATATATTTTTTATTTTAGATAAATACTAATTCAGTAAGAATTCTATGTTTAGTCTATGATTTAGTTCCATTGAAAATTTTTTAATGTTAAGTATTTTGTAATCAATAAGTTTAAGTTAAATTACACTTATCGATTTTTTAGATGGAGAAACATCTTTCTCGGAAGGAATTAGAAGAAATGCAGAACATAACTGACAGTCACAAATGCATGCAAGCGAAAAATAAGGTTTTAAATGAGCTTCTGTTTAAAAAAATAGAAACATTAAAAAGACTACGTGGGAAAAAAATTAATTCGGTGGTCCCCAAAGTATCCAAAGTAAGTACTACGTGATGTTATTTCATTTATGGTAAATCTTTATAAGTAATTGATATAAGTATGTAAGAAACAGATTGGAATTGAAAAATCTGAAGAGACAAAAAATGTTGATTGTATCAGTACTGACAAAGTTTTAACAGAATGTGTGTCTGAAGAAGATAGTTGTAAATTATATGAGAATATATTTCGATATTATCGCTCATTCAACGTACGTGCTATGGAATTAAAAAAACAACTTGGTCTAAACAAGACAGAAATTACACGTCTAAAATCTTCTCTTGCATCTTCTAATGAAAATGATAAAAACGTCAATAGTAATACACTTCATGATGAACATAGTAAGTTAAACTACTATCACGCGTTTTAATAATCATTTTCTTATCACAATTAACTTATTTATTCAGAAAACTTTAATTTATTTTAGAGTCAAACAAATCATTTGCTGAAAATAATAATAGAAATAGAAAACAAAAACACATTTATAAAGGAATGTTTAAATTTGAATTTGAAGAAAAGGCAATAGATTTGCTGATGGATCGTCTTATTGTTGGTAATTGTTTGATACTATTGTAATGCATTTAAACCAAATTTTGCGATTTCTATACCACACGATTTTACAGAATTAGATCCAACAAAGTTTATAAATACGTCACCGTATTTACCGTCGCAAATCCTGTTCATGTGCATCCGATATTTAGATTCTTTGAATAATCGTCAGGCGGCTTGCTACCTAATAAAGAGCTACATAAAATCAACGAAGAACATCATTAAACAACGTAATTACTTTGATATCATATCGATTTGGCTCGTCAACACACATCAACTACTCGATTACATGAAGCAATACTCGAAGGACAACGGGGAAAACAAAGACGAAGATCAGACGAAGGTCAGAAATACCGATAGACAAAACGAGCACCGATTGCAAAACCTAGATTTATCCGATCAGTGGGAAAAGCTCATCAAAACCTGTCAGTGGATAACCAAGGTAGCTATGAAACAGATGAAATCACGCACTTTAGAGTTTATGGTACCAGCTTTGTTGGATAATGAAGAGGTGAAAGAACTCGACGAAAATATGTTATTTTATGAAGAAGAGCAAAGTGTTCCTCGTAAGAAATTAGCCCGATTGATAAAAGAGTTTTCATATTTTTACGAAAGTTTGAGAAAATGCCAAGCCGATCACAAGGTTATTGTTCAAATGTTTAGACAACTATTTGAATTCTTAAGCACCATGATTCTCTGTAATATAATGACCAGACGGGAACTATGTACCAGTTTAAAAGGAATTCAAATCAGGTGAAATATTTTATTTTTATTAAAAACTCACTACACCTTCTATAAAGATAGTGAAAAATACAAATAAGAAAAAATATTTTAAAATGTCAATACAAAAGACAAATATTTCAACATATTTATTATAACAAAACAGAATAATATAAAAATAGACAAATTTTTATTAACGTATTTCTTAAAATATTATTTTCAAAATAGAATAATTTCATTTACTTTTAAACTATTGTTTCATAACATAATTTAGTCATTTTAAATTTCCAACTACATTTCTTTCAAAAATATCTAATCAAAGAATAGTTTTGTAAATTTATTTAAAATTTGAAAAAATCGAATAGTGCGGTTAAAAAGACACTACTCAACAGTCGAAAAAACTGTATAATTTATTATATGCCTATAACTAACAAAAGAACTGAAAAAATTTTAGGACTAATTTAAGGAATATTGAACAGTGGGTTACTAATAAACAACTGGTACCTGTGATATCGGCTCTTAATCCAGTTATACAAGCCAGTCGTTTTCTGATCATACAACCCATAGACGAATGTAGCTTAAATTGGATCGTCAAACACTACACTGAATTGAATCATAATCAAATTATGAAGTTGATGAATTTGCACGCATCAGTTAGTGATTCCAACATTTGCGAAAGTGTAACTGCTAAATTACAATCGAAATTAATAGAACGAGAACAACTCGATGATACGGTAAACTAAAATATTAAATTTGTTTTTCAAATTTGTAACAAATAACTTTGTAAAATTTAGATATACAATATTTCTTACGATATACGTTTAATCATAGAATATGTTTTATGTAGTTATTTATTGAAATTTTAGATTATTCTTGGTGGAGAACACTCGATGGAGTTTCCTTTTGAATATTCAGCAATTCGCTTTGAAGCTCTTGAAATACCAAAAGAATTTAATCTAAACATGTTGAAAAAAATTTAGATCAAAATACAAAGACATCTGTTATAATATTAATTTTTTCAGGTCATATCTGTGTTTATATCCATAGGATTTTATCTTATGTTTTATTATGTTTATTTTTATAACATTATTAATTACTTTAAATTGTTATTGAATTCTGCGGTTATATATCAATTAAATTGGTTTTTCAGCGAAAGGTAATTTTTATAGAAAACAAATAAATAAATAAAACGTGTTATTTTTTAATTGTTCTATTAAACCATTATCCAAAACACTTTTTTATTAATTATCTTTTCAATTGTCATCAAATTTAAAAAATAGAGTAAACATATAACACAATAATTCTTATTTACAATACAATATTTTTTTAAAGCACGCTTAAGTAAATATTGAAATAAACAAACGTAAAATAAATTAATTATAGAAAAAAATCCAATAATCAATATTACCAGTAAATTCATATTTTGTTCTAGACTTCTGTAGTATACCCTTCTTACAAACATCAAATCTTATATTACAAAAAAAAAATTATTTCCATTAATCATAAGAAACGTTCATACGAACTAACAAGTATTTGAATAAATTTTAAAAACTTATGTAACATTAAAAAATATAAGTATAAAACTATTACGAAAATGGTTGATATTTTTAAGGATATGGAGAAACCTTTTTTACCTATGCTTATAGCAAATTGGATTTTTGGAATTGGAATAATTGAGTATCCAATTCGGAAACCTCACCGAATACTAAGTTTCATTTACACATCACTCATATTAATAATGTACGGATATCTTACATATACTGCTTATCCTAATATCATCATTACATGGATAGACAAGCTGAGACCAACAACACCAAAAATAACATTTTTTGCTAATATTATAGTAACTGTGACTGTCATCATCTCAGGATGGTTTCAAACGAAGGTTTAAAGAATTTTGATTAATTTCTAGTTCCAATAACAACGGTCAACTTATATTTTTAAATAATATATTCTTGAAGGGACTGCATAAGTGTATTCTGAAAGCTGCTCAGTCAAATTATTTGATGCAAAAAATTGGAATACCAAAAAATCATTCTCAAATAATGAGGCAAGAAATTGCAAAATTCTTAGCATTTTTAATGTTTATAATGTTAGTAATAATAGTTAATTCTATAATTACATTTACTGGTCGTTATGCAAAAGAAGGGCAGATTATAGCAGTTTTCATTCAGTCCTATCCTCTGATTATTGTACTTATTGCTGATTATTCATTCATAAATATTCTAGGGTACGTTGTGAATACTGGAGTATTTTGTTTTTTCTTTTTGTGACCTCAATATTTGCAATGATAATAAATTATTAATTATTTTTACTATGAAAGGTATGCAAATTACAAATTTGACAAACTCAATGAAGTATTAAAAAGTTTATTGACTGGTACACCAGATACACCACTTCATAGGAAGCTTGCTAAGCTAAATATTGAAGACAAAAGTTATCTACCCTGGAACGAGATCCAACAGAACGATGTCAAAGACTATACTTTTGTCGTGAAAACTGCAAAGTAATTAAAATAAAATATTAATATTTATTTAGAAAACCCATTTTAAACTAATTTTTATTACCTTTGTAACAGATTAGCTCATCTTCGACTAGTGAAATTATGTAGAGACGCCAACGCTACCTACGGTTTCCATATTCTATTATCTATTGCAGTTGGTTTCGTAATGATAATTATTAATGTTTTCAATGTTTACGTTAGTTTTGTAGCAGCAACTTCTCGCAAAAATTTAATTAAAGGACTGGTGAGAGGTATCAATTGGTTGTTATATTTCGGTGTCAAAATCACAGCTAATAGTTGGTTTTGTACTTCTGTTTGCAAAACGGTGCGTATCAATAATTCGATGAATAATTATATAATTCAAAAGAACAAAACAGAAAAATTGCATGAACAATCCTTTTATTGTAAAAATTACTCTACAATATTTCATAAAATCTATTTTACAGTCTGTAAAAACTGGCGATTTGATCTCCGAACTGTATGATGAGCCCCTAATTACTGAAGCTACAAAAGCTGAGGTAAATCATCAAAATATGAAAACTATTTTCGGTAGAATGTAAAATACTTTAATCACAATACTTTTAATACAGATTCGATATTTCAATGTAGAATTGGTTCAGAATAAATTGGTATTCACCGCATATGATTTCGTTTATATTGACCTTACTCTTTTACAAGTGGTAAGTTCCATTGTAAATATTCAAGTATCGATCAATTTTATAATAGTTTTGTTATTTATAAATTGATATTTTTAGATGTTTGGTGTGATAATAACGTACGTAATAATTCTTATACAATTCCAAGATATTTCACTTGAAGCAAGTGTTAACACTGGTGCTAAGAATAACAATTATTTCCATTGGTTTTCAATCAATTCTACATTATTTAATTAAAAGTTTGATTAAATTTCTGGATTCATTATTAGTCAATGTTATTAGAATAAATATATTCATGTTCCCCTTACTTTACAAAGAATAATTTATAAGCAATCTATACAAATATCACGAAAATATAAACTTATTGTTGATTTTTTATCGTAGTTTTTTCCAAGCAATAAATAACTACAAAACATTTATAGTCCAATTACTTTAGCCTCGAAAAACTAAATCAAATAGTAACTAGGTTAAGTAAAAAAGAATATTAGAAAAGAATCGATACTTCTTAAAACCTGAAAGTTTGTTTCAGTTTGAACTCGAAACAAGTTTTAAGATATTTTTTGTAGATCGCTAAGAATCGAAGGTTCTTAAAACTAATAAAGAGTATATTTTACGAATTGTAACATTATCTATTTGTATTAATAGTAGAAAATGGAAGATATATTTAAAGACATGGAAAAACCTTTTATGCCATTCCTAATAGCAAACTGGGTTTTTGGAATTGGTATTATTCAATATCCTATAGGAAAACCTCGCAGATTTTTCAGTATAATTTATTCAATGATGCATATAATAATCTTTCTAATATTTACGTATTTAACATATCCATTTTATGTCAAATTCATGAATGAATATAAAGTCAATTCTACTAATGTAAAAATTACGTTTTTTTCCAATTTATTGTTAACGATTGGAATAATTATATCTGGATGGTTTCAAGCAAAGGTATTTAGGTACACCTATAATTTCTCAAAATTTAATTCAAACTATAAAATAATTGTCTTTCAGGGTGTATCAAAATGTATTGCCAAGGCAGCAGTTGTAAATTATTTAATGGAAAAAATGGGGATTCCAAAAGAAAGTCACAAAGTAGTTTTTAAACAATTGAGAAAATTCTTAGCATTTTTCAGTTTTATATTATTCTTAATAATCTCTAACTCTTTTATTCGGTATTCTGAGATGCAATCACACGTAGGTCACGTCGATGCAATTTTCGTACTAAGTTATCCGATAATCATAATGTTTATTGTCGATTCCTCTTTTATATACATTATAGGGAAAGTTAATTTTTACTATATTTATAATAGGATTATTCTTATCGATTTTAGTAAATTAATTATTTACATTTTATTACAACAGATATGCTAATTATAAATTTATTAAATTAAATGACCTCTTAAAAAGCCTGTCAACCACTACAAAAGAACTACCGCAGCATAAAAGAACAATGAAAGAATTTACTTACAGAGATGAAAATCCTAAATTTCAGCATTTGAAAAGTGTTAGAAAAGACTACACATTAACAATAAAATCTGCAAAGTGTGTTTGCGTTTCGTAACACTCATAAATTCACAAATATTTTAACGAAATTTTAATTTTGAATAAATAACTGACATATTCTTTGTTTTTCTTTTAGAATAGTACATCTAGAATTAACGAAATTATGTCGATTAGCAGTTGATACATATGGATTACATCTTTTGATATCTATCGTTTTGGCATTTGGAATGATGGTGGGTAATATGTACAGTATGTATAATGTCCTGACTTCTAGCAAAAATAAATCTAAGCAATGGATTACGAAATCCATGATTACGTGCTCTAATTGGCTTGTGTACAATACGTACAAGATAGTACTCCTGAGTTGGTTTTCTGACTCTGTTTGTCAGGAAGTAAGTATATTTTTTAATCTTTCGTATTAATTACGTTATTGTGAAATACATAGTATACTATTTTTGATTAAAAAAAACCGCGTAGTCAATAAAAAGTGGAGATATAATCAGTGAAATATACGATGAACCTTTTATTAGCGAGGACACAAAGACAGAGGTAATATCTTTATCAATTAAATATTTTTATTTCAGTTTATATCCATATTGAGTTTATTTGTAGATCAGAGATTTCAATACGGAATTGGTACAGAATAAGTTGGTATTGACTGCTTATGGCTGTTTCACACTTGATTTTACACTTATTCAAACGGTATAATATTTATTATAACTGTTTCAGTTGCAAAGATATTTTAATATTAATTTAAATTTTGCAGATGATAAGTACGGTAAGTACTTATTTAATGATATTAATACAATTTAAATCAGTAGAATATAGCATCATTGTGGACTCCGATTAAAAATGTCAACTATACAACGAACATAATTAACTGAAGTAATTAACAAAATTCTAACATACAATAGTATTACATAGATAATTATAATAGTACAATGTTTAATAGTGAATTTCACTTTTATTTCATTATAAAAAATATATTCATTACACTGAAATTGTACATTTCGTTACTTGGATGTAACCTTTATCTTCATCCCCGGACTGTAATGCGGTCACATAAAAGTGTAAAAATTGCATCTGAACAATATTTTTCAAGCTACTGAGCATTAAGTAAAATCATTCAAAAACAATTCAAAACTAAAAAAATCAGTTTATATCGTCAGAAAATGCATTATAACCTACTTTTACATTTCATGGATAAGTTAATTGCTTAATTTATAATATTGGTGATATTTGAGAATCGAGTTTAAAATAACAATAACCGGAAGGAAACGGTGTTCTTGGTACATTTACATCGCTTCTATTTACATTAACAATCGGTAGTGAATTGAACCACTAATAACTGAACAAAAATGAAAAATTATTCATTATTATATATAAAAGTTTTGTCATAATTCAAGTAAAAAAAAATATATATGGGCAGTTCTCAGGTGAATCGAGAGGTCAAAATTTTTTTTTCTTTTAAAATCACCTAAATCGCTTCGTA
>JAWWEQ010000055.1:28072659-28115929 GCA_035583055.1 Torymus tubicola
TATATATGCGCGCATTTGCACGCATTGTTTTGATGGGCGCTTTATCTGGTCGCGCACGAGAACTGTTTTATCGCATATCGCCGTTCGCACGCGAGCGACAGGTGACGATGAATCATGCTTTCTGACGGCTGTCTTCTCTTTTTAACTGAGAATTATTCGGTTGACCGTTGGACGATTGATGTAACGTGTAGCGCGTATATATATATACGAAGATATAATTGACAAAAATATACACGTGAAGATATCATTATTATTATTATTATTATAAAGATATTAAAAGACGTACGCGGGGTGTGTTGTCGTCGGTAGTGTATAGGTGTTATCACTGAAAGCGCTGTTTGTTCGACCCAGATCGCTGTCTTGTTTTGTACATTGTTTCTAGCTACTTGAATTCTGTTGATTGATATACCTAATAATAATAATAATAATGGTAGACGATATAAATTTTTTGATGTTTCAATAGTATATAATTTATTATGAAAAACGATTTATACAAATATATGTATAATTTTGGCTTGGGCGTAATATTTCTCAGCTTTGTATATTTATGATGCATGATGTTAACGGCTTTAGTAAACCTTTCTTTTTTTACATTTTTCTACAACTGATATAACAGAAATTATATACAAAAATAAACGTTACAGAAAAAAATAATATATTTTTTTTTAGTTTTATATCAGTAAACTTAATCAATAAAGTTATTATTATTTAAAAAAAAAAAAAAAAAAAAAAATTTCCCACAACTCGGTAAGTTTTTCCACGCCATACACATCACGGTCCCAATTTAAAATTGTAAACATCGCGGTAACTCGGGGAAAAAAAACCTCAATTATATACACAAACCTTACGTAACACTCGTGTACACATACACGCACATGTCTCATGAGACCGAATATTGCGCTCGACCGTGCCGCTAAACCTTATTTGGCAATATATACTTACACCCAGCTAAACACGCGCGCGTGCGCGTACGAGTCGAGCATGTGTGTGTGTGTGTGTGTATTATATACGTATATAGTACGTAAATAGAGAGCATGCGTGCCCACGCGCTCGTTAACGAAAACGCCGGTACAGGTCGCGTTATCCACGTTCCTATCTCTCTCTCTTTCTCTTCCTCTCTCGTTCCCCTATGTCTCTGCCCTCATCATCTTTCTCTTCTTCGACACGTCCGTATACACACGTATATATGTAGTAGTATAGAGCTACGCGGTGTGCGATTTTTCTTTTTACGCGTGTTTTTTTAGCTGAGGCTGCCTGGAGCGAGTTTATTACGGGGAGTTTCCGTGGTTAGGAGTTTTTTTTTGTCGGAGCAGAGTTCCGAGGTGCAGGGAACGCGTGTCATCATTTAAATGAAGAGAGTTGGGAGTACGCTAGCTGGAATGTTTATTTATGTAGTCACTGCGTGTATATTTTAAAATAAATTATGAGGAGCGAGTGTGTTTGCATATGTTTTGCCTGAAAATTGTCGATTCAAAATACGATGATGATTTCTTTCGTTAATATCGTAAATTTAAAATGTTTTTATTAATTATAGTGCTTATTATGTTGAATAGCGTTTTTTTATTATTATCATGTCAGTTGTTTAATGGTGTGTTTGTAAATAAATTTCCGATGAATATTACAGTAAAGAAAAAGTATTTCTATAAATATATTCATTCATAATTGATGTGTCATGAAATCTTTTTTCTTTCGTAAGTAGTCAAGTTCTGATTTAAGTCAGACGCTGAAAACAAACATGCTATATCATCTTGCATATAACTTTTCAATCAGATAAAATTTAAGTTTCCTATTATTTTATTTTTAAAAATACTTGTAATAATTAATTGTCATACAGCTAAGATTTTCCTTTTCAACTTTTTTTTCACGACGCGCAACAACTAAAATAACCATTTCCCTTTTTCGTCTGCTCACAGGTATGTCGCCCAGTCAAAACGGCTTGCACCTGAACCAGCAGCAGCCGACACAGCAGCGGTGTAGCAGCGTGTCGGGCAGTCACGTGCCCCATCATCACCTCCATCACCATCACCAGCAATCGCCCGCGGCGGCGGCAGCTGGAGCAGCAACGACGGCATCCGCTCATCACCATCAGCAGCAGTTTGGCTTGGGTCCCGAGGCCCAGAGATAAGAAAGACTACTACTCGCCCTGTGCCGCCTACCACCAATACAACTACTACTCGCTCACCTATAGATTCTCTACTACTACTCCTCCTCCTTTGCCGCCGTCGCCGCCGCCATCATCGTCATGATCATTCTCATCATTATGCAGTCGCACGCGCGTTGCTTGTGATCACCGGAGTAGGACGTTTCTGTATGTGTATATGCGTGAGTGTGTCTCCTGTGTGTGGTTGTATTTCGCGAGCTGTTTTACCGACCGACGGTCACTGCGTGACCTACCTTTGCCGACTTATCGACCCTGGCCCCTACAATCCTGGCATCCCACTAAACGACGACTTTCAAGGTGTAAGACTGGATGTTCCTGAGGAATAGAGGAACGGGGATGAATGGATAGACGGACACACATACATGTTAAGGAATACGAAAAGCGTGACGGGACGGCGTCGTTCGGTAAACTCTGAATTTTTTTCGGAGTAATTTTGTATTATCGGCGATGTTCTGTATTACCGACGGAGTCGGTATGACCATTGAAAATTAATTTCGATCGCCGAGGTGACGCGCGGTTCACTGTCGCAGCGATCAATTTGTAATATATATATGATTTCGTCAAATTTCATATCATGAATAATTAATTATGTCGGAGACAAAAAGTTGTTGATCACTAATTGTAAACTATTGATGTGCGAATTCGATTAAAGTGGATTGTTTAAATTAAGAAGAAAAAAAAATGTTGTTTGGAGATTTTTTAAAAATATTTATTATATTTATTATTGTATATTTATTCCACGACCGAATAACGAACTTATTTGTGCGCGTAAAAGTGTTTTGAAAAAACGTTGTTGTTGTTAACTAGTTTTCGTAAATTTTCGTCAGCCTCGACACTAGTTAATCGGAAATTTCGATTGATAAAGCCACACAAAAGTCAATTACTTCTGCATCATTTTAATATCGCGAAAATGAAGTGTTCCTCGCTCTTGGAAACTAAGAAGAAAGAAAATTCAGAGTCCGAACGACGTCGGCTGAACGTTTATATATACAACTGAGATGAGTTGCATCGAATTCTTGTGTGTATACGCCGCGGACAAAAGGCAAGATTGTCTGCTGTTATTATTACTTTTTTTTAAAGTACATCGCAATTCACAGGCCTTTATTGTTTTCTTTCGAAGCGTGGAACTATTTCTAAATATTCATCAGGCTGAGACATCTCTCACCAACGTGAAAAATCATCTCAATGCAAATCAAAAAAATATCCCTCGAAATCGACTTTACATTGTCTTTTTCGCATCGTTCGCAAGGACATTCTTCAGGCTCGAATTCTCGGATAAAAATAACACGAAAGAATGACATTTTCGCATTAGAGGGATATCTGAAAGTGCACGCACGCGTTGCTCCGGGGCGAAATTTCAGGGAGATAGGCTATTCCAGCAGCGGAATCGATGTGATTCGTTTTTCGTCCTGGGCATGCATAGAGGCACGAGGCAGAATAAATTGGAGGCCTTGTGTCTTTCTTTTTTTCTATGACGATCAAGAGGGGGAGAAGTCGAGCAATTTTTTTCCCCTTGATGGGGGAGGAGAGGCGAATACAGAAAAGGTACAGAGAAAAAGTCAGATATACATATATCTCGAGGAGGAACGTAGACGTTATTCGTGTGTATGTGTGTGCGTGTGTGCGCGCGATTCATTCTTTCCCCTATATCATTGTTTCATTAAAAGTGATTTTTCCGTGCGTGTCCATGGTATTGAAGATCAATTTCCGGAGATTCGCACGTTTATTCATCGTCATTATCTTCATTGAGGTGATTTCTTAAACGTAATATATAGTACAAAAAGGAGGTTAAAAAACAAGTGTTTAATAAAGTTTCGTGTCACGTTGACTTTTAAGAATTTTCGTCGTTATTTGTAGATTAACGGATCTTGTAAATAAAAGTGGTAATGTTTAAAAAATAAGTCATTCAAAGTTCATGTGTAATCTATATGTATAAAATGAGATTTTTGCTCCAACGGTTACAAAAAAAAGTATTGCTAATAAAAGTTGTTTGTCGTGTAATAAACTTTCTTTTTTATATGTATTAATGATTCGACGTACAGAAGAGCGTTAAGGAAACGATATAATAAAAAGTATGCTAAAACTTTTATTGTACGTTCGAATATCGCGATAAGAAACCGAAGCATTTATTTTTCGTAATTTTATATAAAAAAGGGTAAATAAAATTAAAATGTGAACGGACTCTATATTGAAAGAATGTTTATTTTAATTTAATAGTCAATAGCTGATTATTTCGTTGAATTGAAGGAGAAAAAGTTGAAAAAGCAGTTGTAACTTCATATGATGGAAAGATTTATTTTCTTACGCAAACAGACACGTGTAATTATTAACGAAAGTTCGTATTAGAGTATAATCCAGTAATAGATGAACTCTTAGAATTCAATGTAATCAAACCACTTTTATGAATCAATCAATGTACATACATATACACAAAATGCACATAAACAGAACGTTATAGCCGTGTTATTCTTTTCAGGAAGTGAATTTGTACCTCAATCAGTCAATTCACGCAAACAGTAAACAGTAACAGCAAAAACTTTATGCTCAAGCACACACGTAAACTGAAAAATATCAAAAAAATCAACAAAAAAGGAAAGAATTTCGTTATATACCTCGTTATTCAAACGTAATCTCTTTTGCAAAGATTCTATCGCCTGACGTTCGACTATTAAGAATACAAGTATATATAGGCAGAGAGTAAAAAAAAATTCACTTCCCAGCCTTTTTCCTTGGTCGTGTGCGTCGCGCACGCGAGACTGATATATCCGCGTGAGACCCAGTTTTTCCTCTTAGTGTGGGTGTATGTATGTGTGTGTATACGCGCGCGCCCCTGACCTTAGCGCGCTCTCGCACGTGCCACCCCCGCGTTATAGAGAGAGAGAGAGCGAGGAGAGAGAAAACCTCTTTCCCTCTCGCCTTCCTGAGATTACGTACTGCCCGTTCTCATATCCTTTTCCGTTTCCTCTCAATCTTTTTTTTTGTACACCGCCAACGGTTGCGTCGCAAGCGACTCCTATATCATACAGTTATATAACATAAATATAAATATATAAATACATATATATTATACACGAATTATACATATACAATATACATAGGTGTACACACGAACAACAGACATATTTAGGCGCGCTATATATTGAATACTATACATATGTTTCTTTTCCTCTGTGTGTTCCGACGGCGCATGAGCCCTTCGCGAAAAGCGAACTTTCGTGCGCGGAGGCCTTGCTCGCTCTCATCTATATATAAGAGAGACAGACTGTTTCTCGCTCCTTTGTGCAACGACAACACTGCTATATTATATACTATATATATACTGTCCCTCGTTTCTTTCTCGAGAGAAATAAACTATGCTATTATGTATGCTTACGCGCGCATGTGTTATATCACGACACTGAGTATAACGGGTGAATTATAATAATTGTGTACACAGACGCGGCGCTTGTTCCGTATATTATAGTCCTTCAACCCTGTACTCTCTCTCCACCCGTATAATGTTTTTCTCGAACTCTTCATTGTGATGATTCCCCTCCCCCCTCGCAAGCCCACGTTGGCCTTTTGCGTCGCACAAAATCCGAAAGAGATGATGTTCCTCGTTTCGATGTTATTGACTATATATATGCGATTATTGATTTGACGTTGCCTTCGGACTCGTGCATATGTATGTGGTGTGTGTGTGTGTGTTTATGTGTGTATATGTGTAATATAATTGTACAAGCGAGTAAAGAGACGTTGTAACCTTGACATCCGTACAACGGCAATGAGTCCGCGCTGTGCGCGATATTATTCGGTCGATGACGGATGTGTGTTTCGTGTTTTTTCGAACTTTCTTGCACTGTAGGATTATCCGAGAATATGGAGACAAAAGTCGATTGACCTGTTGACGATCGTCAGTGATTCAAGAGTTATAATACACACTCAGATGCATATACAAACACACACGTATACATAGATGCATATACATATACCTGTACATAGATTATGTAGCGGTTTATAATTTAGAGATTGAATTTTGAAATTCTCATGATCATTGAATATTTTTATACTTATTTAAAAGAAAAATAAATTGTAATTATATATTATTTATAATGAATTGAACGTAATTAGTTCGTATGATTCTACAGTGTAGACGAGAGAAGTGTACAAGCTCGCGAACAAAAGAATGAAGAAGTGCGTGTGAGTGTAACGACGAGAATAAATTTTTTTTTTCACGGCGAGTCTCTTCTCACCGATGCGCTTGCCGTAATTATACATATATATATACAAAACGAAAGCGAGAATTCTTTCCGTCGTTTGCGTTCAATTAGCGTGTATATGTAATATACATATTTTGCGACATTTTTGCGCGAACTAAACGACAAAAAACTGATAAAAGTAAAGGTAGGAAGTAATTAGAGAGGTGAAGTATATATTATACATTATACGAGGCGCGTCGTCGCGACGATCGAACCGAATCCTTGTTTGTTTCATGTAAATACGATCGTACGCTTCGACAATGTGTGACGATTATTATGATAATGATAATAATAATAATAATGACAAGGCGTTAAAAATAGCGACGTAAATGAGAGAAGCCATCACGCGTTCTTATTTTTTTTCCCGTCGAGGTATATGCTTTAACGTTTCTTGAGCGAATGTCCCCTCACAAAACACATTTACGTCGTCTTTAGGCTATTACTATGTTAATAATTATTATAGCTATTATTGTTTATTTGATTATTGATTATAAATAATGTTCATTGTACATAATTACGAGAGAAAAAATTATCTGAATAAAATCATTAATAATGGTGCTTTCATAGATGATTTGTTGGCTCATCCATCCCTTCCTAAACACAATATTTATCGCAAGAAAATAATTCCATATATAACTGCAACTAAAAATTTGGTCCTCGTTTTTAATTTTAATTCTGTTTAAAATTATCATAAGATATTCGACTTGTTTAAACTTTCTAAATAAAAAAAGTATGTTATTTTAAAGATATCATGGAAATAATTGCATAAATAGAAACGTAAACAATAATGATTGAATGAGATGTATAAAGTTTTTATTTGTACAAATATTTACATTATTTTTCTATTTTGTATATTTCACTAGTATACTAGCAGTAGTAGTCACTATACGATCAGACTACAACTTGAAAATAATACGAAGCTTAACGTTGGTTAAAAATGATAACAAATATAACTTTATTATCACATTCGATTCATCACGAACACCTTTCTCAAAATTTCATCACAAAATACGTATATTAATGAATCTGTGATTTTGAGCATTCTTAACTATTTAAAATGGTAGCAACATTTTAATTTTTTACGTAACATAAATAATATACGATGAAAACATTTGATTAAATCTAAATACTTACAAAATTTAATATTACGTAATTGTTTGTACAAATCTAGAAACTACGGTTAACTACAATAAATGCACTGCAATTATTGTTGTACGGCACTAAAAGTTCTATTAGAAGCAATTACAACTTTCTGTACAAGAATAACTGAATAATAGATTACGTAAAACATAATTAATACAACCAATAACATTTTTTAACAAAAAATAAAATCACAGATTCATAATTATGAATTGATAAGGCCAGACTAATACGGCATCGGAAGTCATAACAGCATTATCATTCCACTCAAAACTCGGCTCCAATTTTTAACAAATTAGAAAAAATTCCTTCCTTATTCGAGTATATCGTGTTAAAAGACTTAACCAATTTCCATTATGTACAATTCATTGCAACCGTATAGCTTTGGTTTCGTTTCCATCATTGTCATTCTTTGACATGATTAGAAATACTTTAAATTGGCAGAAAAAGATACGTAAAAGTGTTAATAGTATCCGATGCACAAAAACTTTGGATATAATATCATTATATATGTAGCCAATATGATGGAAGAAGCATTTTTAAAATAACGGGTAACTTTGAATGATCTTATTGTACTATGACGTTGCGGTGACACCGCGACTAAGACCTGTCCATCTATCTGGTACCGGGAGAAAGTACTTGTGCATAGCGGCGATGAAGCGCGCTCGGTACTCTCCTGGTGAAACAATTGTCGGTAGCTTGCCTTGACCTCCCAGGATTCCGGATTTCTTTACCATCGTTTCTAACTTTTTATCCCAAGTGAAAGTCCTAAGGTAATCTAAATAAAGAAAAAGGTTTTAGCAAATAATTCATTTAAATAGGATATTAAAAACAAAATTTCATTATACGAGACATTAATGAATTTTAGTTTAGACAAAAAACAAACCGTTCAAATTATTTTATACTTTTATCAAGGAATTACGTAACATTTAGTCTTGAAAGTTTTATCAATTTTTATACAGAATTTGTCGACTGTAGATCAAAATTTTGAAACCGGATATTCAAAATGTCAAAGAAAACAGTTGATTTACTGACTTTTTTCATTACAAACAATAAAATACAATAACAGAATTCTCACCAATTATGCCTAATACAAGTTCGTCCGAATTCGGCTCAAGGCCCACGAGTAGGGAATAGTCCATTACACAGTTGTCTGCCAAGAATTTAGTATCTTCCTCAATAGCCTTGTTCAGAACAGCTTTGGCATGTGGTCTGATGTACAATGGAGAGTCGCAGCTCACTGAAATAAATGAAACCGTTTAGTGTGATGAATAAATTCAAATACATTAAATACTTTATGTAAGTGAGCACAGAAGAATCATTAGAATTGTCACATGCTTGCAACAGAAAGTATTTATATTTCTGTCAGATGATATTTTAATTCAAATTTAATAATACTAATTTCCTTGCGCTCATACTATTCATTATGATTCTAAAAATAAAGTATTTTATTGCGAGGAATAAGAAATAAGTAATAGGTTTGGCAATACTCACTGTTTAACAAATTTTCATCCAACAAAACAAGTTCTCCTTCGTGATCAACATCTTCCGGATTAACCAGTCTGTTTCGTACTGAACCTTTTAGATCAAATTTATCGGTAATACTGCGATTATAAAACAAGTTTTCCATTACTAGAACGCTCGTCCGGAGAGCCGCGTTGGTTGTGTTATTCTTGAATGAAACACGATAAATCCCGACGATTTTTCCCAAGAGCGTAGGCTGCTTAGTCTGCTGACATTTTTCCATGTAGGCAAAGTAGTTTGGTGCGAAATCTAGAAAAATTTGCATATCCATGCGCGTCATCTCTTTCAATACGAACCGGTCATCTGTAAATTAATAAATGAGTAATTTAAAATAGAATATTATGAAAAATTTTAGTAAAGAACTACCGCTATCGTTGGAAAATAACATCAGTCAATTTATCGCTTGTATATTTTCAACGCAAAAATTATTTAAAGACATCATAAATCAATATGAATGGTTTTAATCAAACTAACGTTAAGATGTTGTAAAACCTAATTAGTTTATCACTTTCTGCCCACTTGCATAAAAATTATCTAAAACGATAAAAGCAGAGTTTATACACCTCTTTATTTTTTATGCAAGACATATATTCACTGGTTATTTCTAGTTTCCACTGACCAAAATAACGATAAAATAAAGAACGATTCAGAGGTTAAATTTCAGACATCGATAATTATCATCTGTTGTGTAATTAACTATTAAGCCCGAAAAATTGGATTATTATTTCATAATATAAAACATATACAGTGTAAAATACCTCGACTTTTGCAAAACGCACTGCCACTCTTTCCGCCCCGAGCTGCCCAGAGTACACTTCGACTGAGACTTCTGGTGTAACCGTCTTCACCGTAGGGCAGCACACTTTCGCGCAAGGCGGCGAACTGTGCGGCAAAGTATATTCTGCAGTAGAAGTTGGTCGTAGAATCCGCAAACTGAACCTCGATATAATTCTGCTGCTGAGGTAGCTGCTTGGAAATTTTTTTGTCATCATCAATTTCAACATTCGCCGTTGATGGAGTGCCCGTGGTATCTGACGAGGGTGCGGCTTTATCGATCTCCATGGGACTGCCCTGTAAATACATTGCCGAGGAATAAATATAAATGTATACGTGAAGCATATGTAAATAAAAAAATATTGTACCAAAGTATTAGAGTTCGGTGTATTTCCACGCAAGAAAGAGAGGACCGATGGTCTTTTGAACTCGCTAGTCTGAGAACCTTCAGGTACATTCTCTTTGTTATCCTGCATTTTCCTTCTGTAGAGTGGACTTGGATTCAACTCCGGTCCTTTGGTGCTTCGTAGCTGTTCTTGCAGCGCGTGTTTATAATCATGAGAGTCCAGAGCGTAGGCTATAATCGACGAGGGTTCGGACTCGTAAACGACAATCGGTACGACGGAGCTGTAATTCATAGTCGTAAGTATAAGTTTATTTTTACAATCAAAGCTATAAGAAAATTCAAATCTATAGTATATTTACCCAAGTGGTAACAAATGATGTTCCAAAGGTCCTAAAGGATTTGGTATTGTGGCTGTCGTCGTTGAAGAAGGCAACAGCTGAGACAAAATTGTTTTCTTTTTCTTCTTCTTGTCGGGCGCGTCCTCGGTAGCTGATGGCATAACATCGGAAAATGATCTTTGGTGTGTTTTTGGCGAACCTGAATTTTTATTACGAAACCTATTTATCTCTTTAACTAAAATATATTATGGCACAGAAATTCAACACTAATGAAGCTTTTTCTACTCTACGTCGCGTTTCTGCTGGCCAAGGGAATGACACAGATTGCATTATCATTCTTAAAAAAATAAAAAAATACAACAGCTTGAAAACAAAATAATTAACACAATTGCTAAAGCAGGTTCATTCATAAGGAGATATTAGGCGTCGAAGCAAGCGTATACGCAAGCAATAATAATAATGTTGGCGAAATCTTTAGATGTATACCTTGAATAACGACGATATCTTCAGGATTCGTCACGGCACGTGGCTCGGCCAGTTCGTTATCTGAGTTCTCAACGACATCAGTTGGCTGTAGGTCAGCTTGAATCGCCGCAATCGCGTCCACTGCGTTGTAGTCTGCCGACATGGGACTGAGATCCTCGAGCTGTGACTCTGAGGCAGTGTCTTCGGTGACGTAGCCGTCGTTGGTCTCCACAGGTACACTGCCACTGACGTTGCTGCTGCTAGCAGTTGTGATAGTGCGCTCCGCCGGTTTGCGATTACTCTGACGGCTGTCTTCCTTCTTCTTAGCCGTAGCCTCGGCAATCCTATTGTTCCAATTGAACACCGCGTCGGATATCAATCTTTTTAGAATGACGATGTTATCCTCGATTCTCTGCATGTGAGTCTGTACTTGTTTCTCCGATGGTTTGCCTGACAAGTGGAAAGATGTTGATTAAAATTCTGTTTAAATAACCAATTGGTGCTAGTTTCAAATATCAAACCCTGATATCAATACCTAGCAGCTTTTTGCTTTCAAGTGAGGGCGATGTGAGTTTCAGCTGTAGCTCCTCGATCTTATTCTTAAAGTACTGTTGATCCTTACCCAATTGTGACCTCAAAGACACTAAGCTCATTTCGTCGAGCATCAGCGAACTAATCCTTTCCCTCACTGAAGTGAACACTTCGTCACCTTTGAGGGCTATACCCTTCATCTCTTCAATGACGTTGGTGTGTAACCTAGCATCGTAGGTAGTCTCGATCAAAGGCGGCGGCATCGATATCTCCCACTGTGATATTTTGCTGTAGCGCATAACAGCGAGCATGTTGCTTTTTGAAAAGTACTGTTGATGATCATGATGCAGCGAGTGTTGACAACCATCGGTGGCACCGCGACGCATGTAGACGCCGCCGTGAAAGCGAAGTTCCAAATACTTGGCAAACGATAGAGACCAGGTGTCATTGGAGATCGGCACCACTGGTGATACGCTCTTGCACTTGGTACACTTGCTCCACATGTAAATCTGCTTTGAGTTCTCACCTCCTGCGTATCAATATTTAATTATGATTGTTAGACAAATATATACTTTTGTTTTTTATGCCGATATATATAAAGAAGAGTTCTTACCAGGAGGACCGAAGGGATCACTACTCATTTCACAGAGGCTTATGTGGACGCAACCGCCGTCGTGTACGAAACGACGCACGTGCTGCGATATCTTTGCTCGGCAACTCTGCGCTGGGCACTTGTACTCCGTAGTCAGACAGTAGCGTTCAAGAAAACGACCCAGGGCTATGTCGTTGCGCCCGTACAAGTCCATGTTTACCACCCAAGGGTTCACGCAGAACGCGGGAGCGTTATTGCTATAAAATACAATTATTTTTTAATTGTTATTTTTATGATATTGTTTATATACGATATAACTTCTTTATGTATTCTTTATAACATTTACACAAACATGTAAAAATATAGTTTAAAAGTTATATCATGACAGACATAACAGTATAAAAAAATAAAAATATTTACAAAACTTGAAAAAAGAAAACAAACAAACTCACGTGTTGCTGTTATGTAAGAAGCTGCAAAACAAAACGGATAGTCGCTGATGACTCATCGGATCAAGGCAATCGGGCCATACTATCGACTGATCGGACGGCTCACTCGGCAAGGAGACAAGTCTACTGCTTCTCTCCTGCACCGTGCCATCCGGTAGATTTAACCGACTACCGCAAGCTCGAAAATGTGCCAATAGAGCCTGCACTTCACGGCTGTCAGCGCTCATCGTCAGTTTTACCTTCACGAATGGATGTTCTGGTTGGAATTTGATGTTCTTCATGGGATGTTCGGGATGGGCGGACTCGCTGAGCGTATTGGCGAGAGTTTTAGCACCTGGAAAGAAAACTTTTGTTGGTTAATTTAAGTAGAAGCTTATTACCGCAATGAAAATCTACTGTTTGATGATAGAGTACCTTCAATTTTGTCCGAAAAGTAGGCCGAGTAAAATAGTTCTTTGGGAAAGTAGCTTCTGAGTATACAGTTCCTACCAGGTTCCGTTTCAAGGTAGGGTATGGAGAATTTGAGGTACGGCGATACACTGAGTATTGTGCCTTCGAGTGCTTTTTTAAACTTGTTGAGCAGCGGCAGATCAGCCACACTGAGACATTGTCCGTTAGGACTGACCTGGTCGAACACTTCGTCCTCATCCTCGTTCAGGTACTGGTGTAGCGGATCACTTCGGTCGCTTACCGATTCGCCGTGAACACGTTTCTCCTGCTCTGATCGATCCTTGACACTGCCGGTGGACTTTGACTTCTCCGAGCGACCTTCCTCGGCTGCCTCCGATGCCGAGTTCTTGGTAAATAACTCAAGGGTATTATCGAACTCGGAACACGTGGCAATACCCGAGATCTCGTCGCTTGCGCGAATGGCGTTCGGTTCCTTATGAGCCACTGATTCTTGAGTCTAAATAAAATATATGAATGTATTTTATAAGTAATTTCGATTGCAAGGGTTTCTAAATATATGCTACAGTTTTGTGCCTACCTTATCATTGATTTTCGATTCATCAGAGTTTGTTTTTGACTTAGTTTTAAACAATTTCAACGTATCGTAAGAGCTCGTAGCGTTCATTAACAATTCCGAAACCTGATTGAATTTCTCGCTATCAGTAATATTATCAAGACTATGTCTTTTATCGCTACTATCACGTTTGACGGGTGTACTTTTGTGCGTGGGCAGTGGACTTTCAAAGTTGTGCTCGTCTCCTGAGCCAATAGTTCCACTATCCTCTAATGCTTTCCTGGGCTTGTCTGGAATGTTTTCATCGTTATCTTGATTGACTACATCAACTTTGGTTTTACTCGGTGAGGTGTTACGCGAGGACTCGTCTAGAAAAGAGTTATCCTTGGGCGAAGGTGGCCTGGCAAATTCGTCCATCAAGAAAGACTTCTCTAGACGACATGAGTACGCGGCGAAGATCATCATTGATGTTACTCGTTTGACTTTCTTTAGCTCGCTCTGCGAGCCACCGCGCAACAATATCGTTGCACCAAGATGAGGATTTGCGCAGCCTTCGAAATACATCAACGTCTTTACACCAGCTGAAAATGTTTATGAAAATAATTAATCGACTGTTTAAAATTTTTTTCTGAAATATTTTTACAAATACTTACTTTTATCACACGGGAAATTTCTTAAGTAAAACTTTTTACACGTCCCAAGTCTATATCTAGCTGATATATGGGCATCGATAGTGTCAACAATATTAGCACCTGTACACCTTGCCAATCTTTCGAGTATGCTAAGTTTCACGTTTAATACTAAAGTAATACCACACTCTCTCAGTCTGTCTTGTGCCAATCTCGATACAGATCGATGCACTAGAACAATATCAGGGCCTAGAGCATTTATTCGCGCTACTGTATGTCCTAAATATTCATTTTCCTGGAAGAATAAATTATCATTAAATATAAACGTGACGATGATTAATGAAAGGTAAATGAATAAATAAACAGAAACGCACCTGCAGCATTACTGGTTCTAAACTGAGTAACCTTCCTTCTACACGTTGGTACATTATGCCACACCGAAGTAGCAAAATTTTAGGATTGGCAATCATCGCATTCATTCCCTTGTGCGCTACATTTTTGTTACATACGACTCCAGATACGATTTCGCAATCGTTCTTACTGCCACCGGGAGATTTTTTTATTTGTACGTATTGTCGGATATCCATATCGTCAGCATCGTGATGTAAATCTGGTCTTATATGATCAACTATCTGATGGGCTATTTGCACAACTATATCTGACCAGTTTTGCGATAAACCTTCTTTGTTCAGAAGTTGTCGAAGAAGAGAATCTTCGTGCTGCTTATACGCAGATCTGAGTAAAGTAAAATTCATTTGGTTAAAATATATTTAATTTGGAATTTCTTCATTTAAAAATATTGACTAAGAATCATGCAAAGTATGAACTTACGTGAGACTATTATAAACATTAGATTCACCAAAGGCACTTTTTAAATTTGACATTTGATGCCATCCTTCTCTTTCTTTTAATTCTTGAACAAGAAGAGTGTCATTAAGAAGATCTTCAGGAACTTTATTATTTTCTTGCGTTTGAAAATTAACTTCTTTGTGTTCAATCATTCCATCATTACAATCTGATGAAGTGGACATTATATCCTCTGATGTTGGCCTTTTTAATGTGACTGTGGATGCTTCTAAATTTAAATCTAAATAAAAACTTGAACTAGATGATGGCATTCGACCTGTTGTTTGTGGTGGTTGTTTACTTTCACTTTCTGAATCTGCAAATGATATAATTTATCTTAGTAATTTTGGTTTGGATAATAAAATATATACTGTAGTTGGTAAATTTTTCTACCTGTTGTTGAATCATGCTGAGGAATGGTTTTAACCCATGCAGGCTCCTGTGCATCGCAGGAAGTTTGATTTTCAACTAAATAATCTTTACTTTGTACACGAGACAATTTGGCAGGCTTAAATAATGCAGCCGAATCACTAAAGGCATTGTCCAATAAAACAGGTTCTATAAATCCAGCTTCAAACAAAGCTTGTCCTATAGCAGTAGCTTGAATCCTAAAATATAAAAGATTATATTTATAACAAAATTTATTAAATAACTAGTATCATAGTAAATTAAGTTGTTTGTGATCTACCTAGTAGCTGCTTTATTTTGAGCAATCATCCAGTTTACCAATTCATTGCCTAAAAAGCAATTGTAGTAACGATTTAATCGAATCCTATGAGTTTGTAGAATGATGGCTTGATTGGATCGAAAAAGTTCTTCATAGATCATTCGAAGGGATGCAGAATTTTGTAGTGCCAAAGTACGTTCTTGAGAAGTCAAATAATTTTGGGAATGGCTAAAAATTAAATTACTTACTAAAGTACTTGTTAAAGTAAATATAGATTATGGAATTTTAAAATTATTTTTGATAACTACCGTCCAAATGCATACTTTTCTTCCATATAACCAACACTCGGTTTTCTACGAACTGTTTTTTCAGTTTCTGCAATTTCATTGGTACTTTTTCTAGAAGAAGGTGGCGAATTATTACCATATTTTTCTTCAAGATCTTCTTGTAAGGCTTTTAAGTCTGCAGAAAGATCACTTCTCATATCTGATGATTGTAAGTATGACAAAACTACTTTACAGCAATATGTACACACTCTTAAATCACCTATTGACATAAAAATGAAAATAATAATTAAATTACATTTTGATTTAGACTTAATCAAGGTAATGTATATTATACTCACCAGTACAACCCATAATCTTTCCAGGAATTTCATCACAACAACATTTTGAGCAAAAAATTTGTCCGCATACTCTACAGTGGTGTCTTCTTCTAAATGTTGTAAATCTTTCACCACATTCATAACACTGTTTACTCACATTATCAGGCATCCAATAACTCCTTAGCTGTGAATCTTTATATGATTGAAGATTCTATAAAATAAAATATAAGAGAACTATAGAATACAAAGATGATCTAAAAGTGTTTATAGTTAAAAATAGAACTTACAGTACTCTTCGAAGCTACAATATTACTAATGCGTTTTAAAACATTTGGAAGACTGCGACCTTCAATTGCTTCTACTGAAAAACTCATTACACTACTGGTATCTTCAGATGGAGATTTTTCAACACTCTGTGGTGGTTTCCAAGATTCAGAATCTCCTGATGAACTCTGTTCATCATTATTTGGAGAAATTGCTTGAGCATCACTTGGACTTGATCCTATAATTAAAAATGGTGTCTTATTATATTTATTACATTTATATTCAGTAATAAAGCACAGTTAATTTTATAGCATTGAAACATTAATAATTCTAAAATTTAGAATACTTTTAATTTATATCATGCTAAAAATAAAATAACATGTTCTTCACTTTCCTAATCACAAAAATTTGTCTACTGCAAGCCAACCAAAAATGATAAGGAGATGTCAAATTAAATGACCCAAAGTAATAAGTGAGAAGATAAAAATACAAATGATATTAGTGAACAGCAAATACACAAGCGATAAAACCATATGATAACAATTGTCTAACCCAAAAGCCATTATCACACTTTATTACGATAATACAACTATCATTTTGAAGAAAAAACATAGCAATCGATATACAAATTAAAAAGCAACCATGTCCAATAGATAAGTTATAAGATATGACTAAAACTATGTCTGAAATACTTCAAATCATCATTTATAACCTAAAACCTATTTCCTATTGCTATTTATCTGCGACTTTCAAGTAAAATTGAAGACATTTATCCAAAATACAACTTTGCTATCTGAAATCTCTAAAACCGCGCTCCAAAATCACTGTCAGCTCAAAACAAATAAATAAGCACATTACCTGTTAACGCGGAAAACAACACAGACACAAGCTCACCCTTGGTGAAGCTGAAGATCTTGGAGAATATGGAGGCGACGACGGGTTGACTCTCCTCCGGGCTCAACGGTGCGAATTCCGTCAGCTTAGACGGTGAATTCATATTTTTGTGCATTTTGGCGCCTGTCACTTGTGTGTTACACTCAAACGCTGCGTATACACACACACTCGCCTGTGGTTACCTTTCGCTCCACTTCATAACTATCCTCATCAGTCGTAAAGAAAATACACCGCGAAGCTGCAGTCTCTGTTACCTTGACGTGATATTATTTGCTTTGCATAATTGACACGAGAGCACGAGAACGAGAAGCCAGTAAGATGTACACCTTACCTGAAGATCTGAGTAGGAGGATCGTGCGACAAGTGACAAGTCGACAACACCGCTATATACTGAGCACTGTAGCCTAACCTAAGTCATCAGCTGATCGCTGGTTGGGTTGGGCGTCCGAGATTTTGACAATAGAACAGGTGGCAGCACTTACTGGTATTGTTGTGAGGCGTGAGCCGAGCGGCAGCGGCGTTGCCTGTTTTCTCTCGGTAACCGGTTTCAATGTTCCATGATGTTATTTGGTGTTTGTCAACAAACCCGGTCATTGACTCGTTATTTTATTAGTTAAATGCTTGTTTTATACATTCATCTTGTACATTTTGAAAATGTGTAAAAATGTTTGCAAAAGAGTTTGCAGTACGTATATGGTTGATTTTAGTAAGTTAGACTTGCTTAATTACTTCATAATAGGAGCCAAATTTATATTAAGGTTCCGATTTTTAGGTTAGTTTATTTTAGTAGTAGTTAGTATTTTTTATTACAATTAGTTTTTATTGTCACTTTCCATGAAATAAGTTTTTCAAAAATTATATATAATGAAGAAAACTAAACTAACCAAAAACTTCATTTTTCCATATTTATACTCATATATTTATTTATCAGTGATTTCGCGTATATACATTAGTTAACTTGTGTATCCTAAACCTGTTAAAGTAAAATACCAAACAAAAACCGTCCTTATAGTAATAATTTTAATAATCTTAGTAATAATTTTTTATGGTTTCAAAAATAGTTAAAACAAATTTCAAACATATTAGAAACAGATTACGTATCTAATCTGAATAATTTTAGGTTGTATTTTCTATAATGTTTTTCTTATGAATAATATGTATAATGAAGATAGTAAATTCTCACATCTATATTCTGAATAGCGTATTAAAATTATGCAGCATTAACTATCAATTTGAATATAACTAAAAATGTAAATTATTACTTTTAATATTAGTTATATTTTCTATGTTATTTAAAAAATTCTTATTTGAAGTATTTTTATAGTTGTTATAATTTCATAGTCTAATTAACCTACTATCCATACATCAGTGATTCGCAACAACTAATTTATTATTAACAATATAAGATTTAAAACTATTCCGAACCGCTCTTTTGTACATTTCTAAACTTAGGAACTTTGTAAAAGTGTTCAATTGCACGATCTATACCTATTAACTGTGAAATCCTGTTTCTCTTAATGCTATACGGCCGTGAAAATCGAAGAGTCATCTTTTATTTCTTTAGAAAACCATTTGTAGCCATTTTTGTAACAATATGAATTATTGGGATGTGTGAGCGTCTACTGCACGAACCGCAAAAAATATTCATGTCCATTTGACTCTAGATCAACGTTTAGAGCCGCATAGATATGTAATAAATTACAGGAGAAGTTGCTTATTAAATTAATGACTAAAAATAGCCGCAGGTTTACTTTTTATGATTGTTTAGAAAAAAACTCGAGTATATACGTCGATTAGAAAATGTGGGATACAGACATAATTTTTCAATGAGTATATCTTATAAAAATATTAATAGAATCGTTCGATAAAACAATTTTTAGTATAGTATTTATATATACGAAAAGCATGAGAGTATGTTTTTTAAAAAAAAAATTTTTAGAAATGATTTAACTAAATAAAAACTGTTATGTCAATAAGTAGAAATCTGTATTTTTGTCATTTTGATCTAATTTTTTAAAGGGTTTAGCAATGCTAATGAATCCCCCAAAAAATTGTTAGTCCGTTATTTATTTATGAAAGACGTAGCAATTGCATTTATCCGAATAAATGTTTGATAGTTAATTTATTAAATAATGAATGGAGAAAAAAAGAAGATTTTTCCAAAAATTAAAAAAATTCAACAATTAGAGTTAGAATCATATGTATCGCGTAAGAATTTATCAAAAATTATCTTTGACGTTCTTGGCTGTAGTAAATTTATAAAAAAAGTAAATGATTCTACATATAGTTATTTATAGAAAAAATTTCTTCGGATACAAAATAATGAACGTTTTTTTTACGGAACTCATAACTAAAACTGATTTGAAATCCGTGCTACGATACTATTCATAAGAATTCTCGACTGTTTATAAAATAATGATAATATGGTGGTTTTACAACATCGTACCTATATATTTTCGAGGACTTCTCTTTTACCTACACTGTTTCCCTACCTTATCCATTCCATCTTCGCACAGGGTTTTGCCTGTGGGATAGAGAAAACCTATAGGTAAACCACGTGGGATATATCCTAATTAGGAAAACCCGCCCCGAGATGGATGGTGTACTCTTTGAATAATTTCAGTTTAGATGCTTAAATCACATTCCGTAGGCTTAGATACCAAAATTGCATTTAGCCGCTCAATTTGTCAAAAGGCAATGTTTAACTGATATAATTAAATTTAATATTTCTAAAAGTTTGTTAAAAAAGGATTTAAATAATATTTATAAAGTAACAAAACTGTGTACTCTGTACGTATACAAAGTCGGAAACTTATTTGGAAGTTTAAAATCGACTTAATACAAGGAGCAAAATTACTCTTTCATTGGGTTTATACACTTTCATAATATTGTCTCTGTTCAATGCGAAAGAATGTATTAAAATTTTTATCCAACAATTATTTTTCGTAAAGAACTTAAACTCTAAATTTACATAGTTGAAACAATTTCTTAAAAGATATCAATAAGGAATGAGTTACTCAATTACTATATTCTTTGTTTACTGTCATTCGTTACACTATAAGAAAATTATTAATAATTGTTTTTCCGCAAGTACTTTTATCAAATTGAATTATTGAATCTTATTAGGCACTCTTTACTAATTGAGTTCTATGTAGCATTCATATTTCTAATCTTGTTTTAATCCTCCAAATTGATATAATAATTTAACATGTATTCGTGCTCGATAAATCTGACAAAATTAATTTTTCGTTGAAGTATATACAATATTCAAATACATACTGCTCCTAGCTGAACATTAATCAAACAACGCGATTTAATGGCGTGTGCGCTTTAAAGCCGTACTTACACGTACCGTATAGATAAATATAAAAAAAAGTGTCTTCACACATTACGTACCTTGCTGGCGGTTTTATTCCCCGCGTGCCGTCGCGTAATATTAAATTGCTTTCATATCGATTTACTCATTGCACGTGACTGTCTGGTAAGCAGCATGTATGTACTTGACAATGGCTTTGGCATTACTGAACTACTGGTATTAATAAATACCGAGTGATTTTTAGCAGATTAATTGTTGGTCGAACTGTAAGCAGCGTGTTCTTTCGGTATAAGGATAATATGCCGAAATCGTTTCAAGTATTTTATTAAGATATACTTTTTATTTCTTATAGAACTGTATTAAATATACATGAAAATATATATGTGTATAGAAACATAATTAATTATTATGTGTTTGACATTTTCAATAAAAACTTTAACAATTTTATTGTGAAATAACTGTTTGTAAATTTGTGTCATAAATATTATTTAAACCTTTAAGAAAAAAAAATAATAAAATAATGAGTGAATTTTACATTTTTGATAGTTGATTTGGTTCTAATACAGATAGTAAGTTTGTTTTACTCTCAAAAATATCGGTAAAATTTTCAATTTCGGATGTAATCCCCTTTCTTAAAAAGTAGAATTCCCATTTTTGGAAAAATGAAATCATTAATTCATTAATACTGTTAATTTTAATGTTTTATTTTTTCCGTGTTGATCGAAAAGAAAAACATTTTTTACAATGTAATAGATTCTTACACTGTGAGATAAGCAAAAACTGTATATATATTATATACCATTGGTGAAAAGGTGATATGCACACCCTCTCATTTTTTTATAGCAAAATCAAATTAAACAATTATTTTGTTATTTTGAATAAATCACACTATTTTTTATTAAAAAAGAACCTCGAGAGTAACAAGCTACTATACTTTCTTATTAAATGTATATTGTTTCCTCTATGATTCTTTGAGGACTTTACTCGGAATATTGTTTAAATGAGTTCAACAATACCTCTAACGAAATTTGGGAAACACACATTATTTCGAAAAATTAATATACATAATTTATGTTTTTTAATAGAAATGTGTTATAGAAAATTTAAATTGTTCATTAAAAATGTTTCTGGGTACAGTTATAAAATATAAAGAAACGCCTTAAAAATAATATTTTTTTGAATAAATATTTTGAAATACATATAATAAATAAAAACCATGGCATCGATAAGGCGGAAATTGCTTTGGTATAGTCATTTGCTAATTTTCTGACCATGAGAAATTTCTACCAGGGATTATATTAAACTTAAATATTTAAAAAATAATTTTGGCACTATGAAAAAATCGTAGTTAAAACTATCTAACCTTTGTCAGTTTTAATAAAACGTTACAGATTATTATATTTGACTTTCATTAAGGCCTACTTTAGCATTGGCATTGACATTATAAAGACTATCACAATTACGTAACTCTAAACTCTTTGCGCATGGTTATTATCTATCATTAGTCACATTGACTTTCTAACTGCAGATTCTTCCCAAGATTATTTTTACAATCTATTTTATATGAAAAGTTCATATTATTATTAAATATTATTATTTTACTAAATTAACGCAAATATTGAATTAAAAAAATTCTTTTACAAAAATCTTTTTTGAAATATCGAATTTTGAGTACCTTAAAATTCGGCGTCCTATTAATAATTTATGGTTTACGAACAAGTTTGAACCTGCAAAAATTTGTTGTCCCTTTCATCTGATACTTTATATTGTTTTATTGCGCTACATAAATTGGACAACGTTTAGATGTGTAAGTTAGAATCTTCAAAGTTTTACGATGGGTGATGTGAAATGCCGACATAGTTTTAGAATAACTATAACTTCTGTAAACACTAATAGAATCACTCAAAAAAAATTTTAATATAGTATTTACGTATACGGAGCGCCTGACGGCTCTATTTTTTTCAAAAACTTATTCAGAATTTATTTAATTAAATAAAAACCACAATGTCGGTAAGTAGGAATCTGCAGTATTTTCGAATTTTTTCTAGTTTTAAAACGGGCGTATCTCATAGAAATGTTGATAGAATATCGCCAAAAAAATTGTAGTTACATATACGGAGCGCCTGACAGAATTATTTTGCCAAATAAAAATTGAATGTTAATTCATTAAATAATGAGATTGGGTTGATTTTTGGTATCACATGGCCTTAAGGTATTATTAAGAGTCCTGTCCAAAAACGCACATCTGTCCAGACAGTTATTGTCCTAATTCGCCTGTCATTTAAACTCATCTTTGCCATCGGACTTAGTTTTAAGCTCCATGCACTGGAGTTTGCAGCTCAGTTTCGAGTAGCCAACATGAAAATACTTTTTCTCCAGACGGCGGGTAAAGTGCATACTGTGTATTACGTATTTTACGCTTCCCGTGGAAAAAATTAGTATATGCATATCTACTATTATATGCATAATCTACTATTTTATGATAATTCTAATAATCGCATGATTTCGTACGAAGTTCATATTCAATTTTGTTTTTAAATTATTTTTGGTATTAGCTAAATCAACTGTTTTGGACGGACGCTGAAACGAAATTATAAGACTAGTAATAAAAACGTTAGTTTGTAGTAGAAATAACGTTTTGAACAACCTAAAATTTTGCACAAATGTTGCACTTTCTTTCAAAAAACGATTATGCCCAATTCAAAGTGTTAATTTTACAAAAAACACAAACTCCGTTTTCTCTTACAATCGTTCAATGTATATATTAGAACGTAATACCACTTCGACTTTAACAAAAGTATCATTATATTCTACAACTCAACTTTAATGTCCTGTGTTTATGTTATACATTATGTTGTACAAGTAAAACGTACCTATCCTATTCTAATCTTGAAACAACTATATGTGCGAACAGAATGTGTACAATTACATTAATATATTTATTTTCTCTCATGTACATATATATACTTATATACCATCATGAGCTTTCGTTCATCCCTACCACAACCATTCGACACACCTATATAATCTTTCGCCTTACACATACCTCCACACTTTCTCTCTCACCTTTTCACCACCCGGTCGCGCTCGCGAAAAAGGCGCATAGCTATAATATAAGGCGCACGTGTAGTAGCAACCCTACTCTCTCTCTCTTACTCGCGAGCGCAGGTGTGCGCAGGTGTAGAGCCAGCCCTCTATCGCTCATTAAAGAACCGTATTATATATACATAGAGAGAGCGCGCGATAGCACGACGCGACGTAGACGAGGCCGCGGCGCGCATCAGTCGTGTAGTAGGCGCCAAGTGGCGTCGGGGCTCGCGCGCCCCCGTCGTCGTCGAGGAGACGTTGTTGCGGTGTGGCCAGGCAGTCTTATACCGTGTAAGTGTGTGCCAGTAGGGATATAGGTGATTCGGCGCGCCGCGGCAAGCAAGGCCTATGTGACACCGGCCGCGACCGTGCGATCGAAGTTTGTGCAGCTCTGCATTGAAGGTATATAGCTGCTGCGAACTGCAGCGCCGACGACGATGCGATGGCTGAGGGTAGGAGAGATCGCTCCGGTAGACGGTGAGTTCAGATGGTCGAAGGGATGATGAGTTATTTTTTTGGTACATGGGGTCGATAGGTATATAGGTATATGACATAACATTTTAAAATGATCTTTTTGTAATGTTAAACTGCTCACCTTTCATGTTTTATTAGAGACAACTTTAACGGTTTTTATCACGTGTGTATACTACAGAATTATTGAGTTGATGTTACAACTAAATTTTTCGTTAATTTTTCATGTAAATCATTACAAAATAGATGGTCACTTGTACGATGACTCGAAAATTTTATACATAATTTACGTATTTATGTATCGTATGTCATACTAAGAAAGAAGCGAAAATTAATTAACTTTATCTTAAAAGTTATTAGAGTATAACGTTAAAAGAGCAAAAAAATCGTGACTGAAAGACTTAAAGGAATGCTTGTAAGAAGCACATAACTTAAAGCCCTTAGCGGGCTGGAAGTGAATGTGTTGCCAAACCTCGTGTGTTTACTTTGCATTAATCAATATTTAACATTCACGCGGCTTCAAGAGTGCACTGACTTTAATGGCCATTTTAAACCAAAGGCTTTATTTAGTAGTGCAAAGATAACTTTTAACGACTCGAGCCGATCTTATTTTTATTTACGAACTTTTGTCAACTGAATTTTTAATGAGACGTGCGAAAAACTTTTTTTATAATTCGAAAAATAGTTAGATTTCATTTTTCTTCATTAAGTGAATTCCATGAACAAAAGATTTTTATATACGTATTCCAATAATAATTAATATAAAGAATATAGAATGTATTACAAATAACTCTCTTTTTTTATAATCATATTTACAGATGTACCATTGTTTTGATTACTTGAACAAATAATTCTTTTTTATTTTTTTAACTTTTAGTCAGGTCAGAGAAACACAATGTTGAACATTTTGTATAAGTTAAAGTCAATTTTATTAACGAAATACGGCCGAGAAAACTTTAGAAGTGCAAATGTTTGTAAACAAAGTTCTTAAGAATAGCTATAACATGCCATTTAACCTTGTACTTAGTCATTTAAAATGCATTGAACGTGATTGATTACAGTGCATTGAACAAGAAAATGTCGTGCGTTTCATGCAATGTTGTTAAATCTGCTTACAATCGATATTGATCAGCTGAGTATCAATAATTTTTTTTCTAATGCGACAATTTAACGAAAAATCAATTGTTTGACGGCGCTTGCTGTGTAATAGAATTTTATTGTGATATAGCAGTAAGTTGCTATTAATTAAAGTATAACTATTAATAAATAAATAAGATAAGAAAGTTAAATTTTCTCGGCAAAGAATTGTGAGAGCCATTATCAGTCATTTACCTTAAATAATGTACGTTACAGACACCAAATTTTATATTTATTATTTTTACATAATCAATAAATATTTGTATAAATAAAATATTAATGAATTATTTCAGTTTTAATTATACTAACTAGATAATATAAATCATTTAAAATTTTATGAGTGAAAATTCTAACGTTATATTTTACAAGATAAATGTTAATTGTGCATTATATAATTCCATTAATTAATTGTTAATAACGATAAAAGCAATTTTTTTTCATTACCATAAAAACTGTTATAATGATAACATGTCTTTAATTTTGACTGCAAGAAAATAGAAATTCGAACTATTATAAACTAATCTAAATTTATTTATATTACGCTAAAAATTAACAAAAATAATGGAACGTATTTGAATATAAAAAATGCCTGGCATTAAAATCTAACTTGAATATGCAAAAAAAATTGGAGATGCCGGGGATCGAACCCGGGACCTTTCACATGCAAAGCGAACGCTCTACCACTGAGCTACATCCCCGCACAGGTTAGGTTGTCGTTATAGTCAGTTTTGAGTAGTGAGTGCGCCTGCTGTGGCCACTGTAGCAAGCTTCCATCATATAATGCTTATAGTAACTTACACTGTAATCCGGATAGTATCTTATAATTTCACTATATGGTATCATATATATTTCCAACTAATTATTATTATGAATAATTTTTCGAAATAATATATCTAAATATATTTTCAATATATTTTACATAATTATTAATAAATACATTCTTAATTATCATTGCATTAAACGAATTTAATTCATTGTATGTAAAAGTTTTAATTGCACACTGATTATTTATGAACAATAAAAACATAATTCAATTGCATACACATAATTGCTCAAATAAACCATATACGATAAAAGATCATTAATAAATTTCAATTATCTATATATTAAAATCAAGGAGCCCCAGCAAACTCTGAGAAAAGACCTTGACCTTATAGCGACCATTCTCTCATTCCCTTAAAAATAATCTATTTACACTTCGAAATGCATAATATAATCTGCCCCAATTTCCACCGACACTTCCACGTCTCTTTAAATCCTGTCAAATCCGAATCAGTTAAGCATAAATCAAAGCCAACTCCGGAAACAGCTGCTAAACTAGCCCCAACGTCGAGCAATTCTCGATTGCGCGCGACCGCGATGCCTCTGCGTAAAATGCTCTCGCCTATATTATAAAAAGAAATAAAAAAAAACACGTCTGCTTATCGTTTCCCGCGTCGCCCGACCGATAAGCCGAACGAAATATCCGTGTTACACGGGAAAAAGAATTAACGATGTGAATTCGTGACCGAAAACTAGGTCACAACTTGCGCCCCGCAACTTCTCTATGTTTGACTGTGTGTGTGTGTGTGTGTTTATATGTATACATGCGCCTATGACCAGTTGTTCCATCATTCCGGATCATGCGTAAATTCCGATCGGTCGCTCGGCTCGCGATCGTTATCCCCGATGTTAATTGTAAAAGTATATATAGCGCAAACTTTTGCACGGACTTATAATCGTAGTAAGATGCAGATTTTCTTGAAAGTAATGTTAAATGAGCGAAGCTCGTCTTCGCTGCAAAGGCGCGCACTTTGATGGTAAGCGCGGCTGGTATAAGCGAGTTCTATGGAGTTTAAAGAGATCCAGTAGGAAACTGTTTTACCGACGTCGGGGTTTGAGTAAGCTGAGAGTTATTTGTTTTGTTTGCGTAAGAAGTATACTTCGATTGCGTTCTGGTTTACATGTTTTTTTGAAAAAGCACATATATGTAATTATTAATTAGGACATTTTTTGGATTGTTCAAAATAATTTTTATTCTTTTCAAAACAAAACAATAGTGCGTCATTTTAACTTGATCTTTATTTCGATTATAAGAGTTAATTCAAGATAAATAAAGATTTCTAGTAATTTATTAATTATACATTTCATTCATAAAAATTATTAAAGATATTCAATACTTAGTGTTTTAATTATTTATTTACTTATTTTTTTGTTTTAAATTTAAAACAAATCATTATATCTTGTATCTCTTAAAATTTGAAATCATTTTAAGTGAGTAACAATTGTTTTAATAATTCTGCTATTTATATAATGCTTTTATGAGACTAATTGTGTTTATCTTGGGAAATATGTTTCGTTGACTCCTTTATGGGAATTTTGAAGAATGTATGAATAAAGTTTACACAGATGAAATATTTTAACGACTTGAAAAGATTAGAATAGAGGCAAAAATGTTGTTATTTACAGTTGATTCTACTGTAAAGTAGCCAGTTTTGTTTTATTTTCCAAAATATATCTATAGGATTTCCAATTTAAAATGTTAGAATCTCCATTTTTGATGATTAGAAATTATATTTTAAACGTAATATAATTATTTCACCAATTCAGTTGATTGTATTATTTTTTTTTTACGATTGGATGATGCTGGTCAGGAGGAATAAAATTATTATAGATCGTTAAATCTCACAAGTGTTGATGAATCCAACCAAAAAAGAATGTTAAAAATCTACCAACAACGGTTTAATTTTGATAAAAAAATTTCTTCAACCTGTTTTACATCAACATCCACCAACAATATGATTCACTTCTCAATCCTAATTACACATCAAACTGCTTTAACTCTGCAAATCCTTCTAATCTCTCTTAAAACCCGCTTTAATACCAGATGCACCCCTTTTTTACCTCTTTATACAACCTTCCCGAACCCTTACACTCAGCCCACCTACCGGAATTCGCCCATTTCCGGGCCGCGGCCGCGATCGGCCAATTAACGGCCGGCCCTTTACTCGCCCAACAAAACGGTCACGACATGTAACCCAAGTATATATACATATATATAGATACGTATAACCACGTAGAGCATCACCCGCACCTTCTTCCTCCCATCGTACAAACGTCTCCGCGAGGACAGAAAGAGAGCGAGCCCACATGAGGCGCGGTATATATATAGGATTTGTGGGTCGCAATCGATCGCGTATGCAGATTTTTTTTTTCCCGAAAGCGCGAGCCCCTAAGCGTGACCCTAATCACTCGTGCCTCATGCTGGCTCCCGTATATAGCTATACTGGCTTTTTCCTCGCTTAATCGCCATTGTGTGACTACGTGATTAGGCGGCTTTGTTCTTAAAGTAAGGATTCTTGGGCGTGGACGGTTTTAAGGTGCGCCGAGTGTATGTATTTGCACTATGATGATGCTTTCGCGATGAATGGGTTATAAGGTGCGAGCTATAGCTCGTGTAGTTTTAAGGGACGTTATGTGATGCATATTATACCGGTTGATCTATATATGTGGTGTGATGGGCAAGGCTAACATTGAGAGGCTTTTTACGGGTACTAATGGATTTAAATTTAAATGATGGCTCTGAGGCGTGTGTGATTGCGGTGTCTTTGAAATAGAAGAAGATTTGGGTGTAAAAGACTAATGAAGGAAATCGTTTTTATGAACGTAGAGGCGTGAGCTTATACATTAAGTTTTGATGAAGGTCTCGTGTTAGAGTGATCTATACTTTGAAAAGGCTTCTATTATACTTTAACCATAAGGGCAGGGAAGAGAGTTAGAACTATCAAAGATTATTACAATGAATTTTTTGTTCAGATTTAAATTTTTTATCGACTTTTTAATTAAGATATATGGGTTTATTTTATCTTCAATCGCAAAATGGAATAAAACAATGATACGCAAAGAATGCAATAAATTATAATAGATTTTTTTGTATAATATACAATGATAAACTAATTAGTAAAAATACGATTTTACGCGTGTACAGATAATTTCCCGTGAACTCTCACTTCGCCTAAATCGTGAAAAACGTAATAAAACCTATTTGCATCATAGTGTATAGTCTTTCGTCACAAAAACCTCATTCGCGCGTAATCAAATTTACATTCATCACAATCAATTATACACTTATCAAGCAACACTGACGAATAACTCGTTGATTGCAGGCCAATTTCCACACGTATACTACTCGACTTCACTATCATCAATTTCCATTTGAAAAAAAGCATTCTGCCTTACTACGCGCGCAACTAGGATGCAAATGATTTAATCACCCACCGCCTGTGCGAACTGGCTGAATGCAAAAAAGTCACTCGGCTTAGCTCACTACACTGTTCTCCCATACAGCTGCTATACACTTACCTATACGCGAGGAAGAAAAAAAAGTCCAAGCGGTATAAGCGCAAGGTATAGAGAACGTTTCCGGTAAAACGCCGAGAGAGAGAGAGAGAGAGAGAGAGAGAGAGAGAGAGAGAAAGAGAGAGAGAGAGAGACGAGGCACGCGAACTTTACAAACTGGCCCCTTTTACGCTCGCGTAGGTGGTTTTTTATTTCTCCGATATAGAAGAGTGCGGATTTGTTTTGAACGAATTTGAAGCCTGGAAAAATGGCTTGTAATAGGTGCGAGAACGATGAAGTGGTTTGTGTTGTAAATATAGGCTTGTGTTTTTGTTCAATTGATGATTTTGTTTGTTTAGTACTCTATGCGCTTTGTATAATTTAAATAATACACGAATTGTTCATTATTATTTATATAACTATGTGTTATGTACGTAAATAAAATATTTCTTAAACTCAAGTTTATCGCACTGGTCTTTCTTAATGTTAAAATTCATAACAGTTAAATTCAATTTGATATATATTTGGTTAGAAAAGAGAACATTCATATTTTGAAGAGGAAAAGTAACAACAGGCATAGTTGCATAATATTAGTTTTATTGCTCGCCATAGATTAAAGATATACAAAGTTACAGCTTAATCGCTTTGAAAAATAAACCTCCGGAAGATTTTCCGCATGCGAGCAAGTTGATAAAATTTAAGTAGGTTGAACGCGCAAGAATATATAATAACGCGAAGTCATCGAAAAGTCGACTTTTATGTAAGCGTAATCAAATTGTTCAGAACGGTCGCTAATTAGGACGCGATTACGAAAGAATTTTCCCGCCGTGTATATGTACCGTGAATGTATATAGTTACATACTCCTTTTATTAATCGTTACGAGATTTACATGAATCCATTAATGTATTGAGCTTTATTTTTAACTCAGACCTCTTTTTTTTATAGATGCGCACATGAAATTGCACTAAAATCAGAGCATAAACGCCGAAAAGAACCATTTTCCACGTAAATTAGTGCCCATTAGTTTTTACGGGAGTTGACTGTATACGTAGATTATAGTGATCGAAAATAAAAACTGCTGTCGAAGTAAGTTTAAAAAAAAAGTGGGCGTACATAAAGAACTGCGTTATAAACAAAGTAAAAAATGAGTTACAAAAATCTTTAATCGGTTATTTTAAACTAAAACCGTCTCTTCATTGTCCATTATACATATTCAGTCATAGTCGTCTGCTCACGCACCTTTTAACCTCCTTCCTCGTTCCTAAAAACATCAACTCCACATATAAAAAAATGTGGGTCGCGGGCATTCCTTGGTCTTCGATGGTAAAGACCCAACGCAGCGAAAAATATACCGATCGTATACAATCAACGCGAGTGTCACCCTATAGCTCCTCTAAACGTGCCTATCACGCACCGCACGTATATATATATAGCGCATAGTAAGGGCGGCCACGCAGAGCGATCGCGTGTGCGCTATGGGAGCTGTTATATACACACACTCAGGCTAGAAATGCGTCAGATTGGATCTCCTTAGCTCTCTCGGTTGCGTGGTGTGCGTGCGCGGGTCATTTATTCGCCCCGCGCGCGGCTGGAGGCATCGAGCATGCAAATCCTAAGGAAGGGGCGCGCGCACAGTTGCGCGGAGAACCGGGTCACCGGGTCGCTGTACGCGTTTTCTTACGCCCGTAGCTTTCTCTCGTGCTCACCTGACGACGTAGTCTTAGGGGTGGGTGGATGTATAAGAGAAAGGGAGGAAAGTGCGGAAATCGCGTGTATGATGGGAGCGGTGGATTTTTCTTTTTGTTCTTTGTCATGGCTAAGGAGATGAATGAAGAGTGATTGGTGAGGATGTAAGGAAGTAGGTGTCTTCGGTTCCGTGCGGTCACTATGAAAGGTGCCTATTGTTGGGTGGCTGTTGTTGTGTGTATACAGATGATGTTTTCTTTATTAAATGCAATATTAAAGAATTGTTTCAGTCAAAATCGTTGTCATATATACCAGTATTTGGAAACTCAATGAATATAGATAGAAAGAAGTACTTTTAACAAAGTCAAACGAACGTCTACAACTGCGTATATTATATCTAACACAGAAGAATTTATTATAGTGATAAGAAAAATAGTAATATGTCAGTATTAAAATATTTCAATAGTTTGCCAAATAATTATGAAGGAATTATATGTATGTAGTTATATTATTAGATATCTTATTATAAAGAGAACAAATTATATTGAGAAATGATTAAACACTAATCACAAGTTTAAAGATTGAAATTTATATTGGTATCTTATTAAATTCTAAAAGTTTTGTTAGTTTCTAGTATTAGTCTTTTATATTTAAAATAAAAAATAACTTTTACTTTGTAAGTTATTTTTCTATATTTAAACTTTGCCTTATACTTAAGTTACTATGCAAGAATATAAAGCCTTCATACTGGTTAATTTTGTTAAGTTACGAAAATTCTAAATAAACTAATGGAAAAAGTTATGTAACTAACTTTTTTTGTATCCTTGAACATACTACTATAATACTATTTCTAACAAAGTTCTGACTATTTAAAGGTGAGCGTCCGAAGGCATAATACATATACTAAAAACATGAGCTGCCGATTTATTTGATTTGTGTATAATTTTGGTGTCTTTTTGACACATATAACTTAAAATGATCAGAGTTTTTAAAATAACTATAAAAATTGTTAACTTAAAAAATTAAATAAAAGCTTCTTATTTTTAGTTATATATTATTTTTGGCAATTACCACGACCGATATAGGTGTACCTTGAAAAAAATGTTTATTCACAATGAATTTTTGCTTATATGGATTTCATCATATATATACTCATGCAACCTACCGCGCGATCGTTTTGTATATCACTTACAATTACCATAGAAATCGTAACGACAGCCGTACCTATAAATTTTATACGACCTATCGGTGAATAAAACATCAGCTGAAAACCTCTATCCTCCTCCACGTATCATCAACGTCCACCTTGACCATCCTCCACACATTATATATCTATACGATTGCAACAGATATACATAACCGCGAGTACACTACTGCGAAATTGAAAAAAAAGCCCTTACTATTTTTATACCTACCCACACTAATGAGACTCTCGCGTATAACAGCTGCGACTAAATCACGCGTTTTTTGCGCGTGCGCGCCCTTTGAATCAAGCTAATGGCCTATTCTCCAGTATATTCACCTACATATATAAACAATCCTAGCAGCACCCAAAGTATATACATACGTATGGCCTTGACATGGTACCCCTTTGTAGGAGATTTGAATTTCGCTGATAATCCCACGATTCCTTTCTTGTCCGATTTGCGTATTATATTGTACAGAGACGAAGCATGCGTTTACTTTAAAGCAAATTTGTATACGTTGTGCAGTGTCAGGAAATCGCGGCGCATAGATCTCTGATGCGGCAGTAGCTATTGAACTGTACAAACTGCACACCGCCTTTGTTAGGACGAATTGGAAGAGACAATGGCTATGACTTTTAAACGAAATTGTCCTCAAACATACCCTTAAACTTTCACCTGAGTACGTATGTGTATCATGCGAATAGCAGACGCTGTATAGGCCTGCGTATATATTATTCAGTTATTTATAAACGAACTATACTTGATGATAGGTATTTGCTAATAGAACACGTCGTCGCTGTGCTTCTTTACACACTTACTTCGGTGAATTATGTAAGCGAGTGTTGCAGACTGTATATATTTGTATGGGTGTAATTGACCAGTGACTTTCTGTATACATAAAGTTGAATGCAACTTTTGTTCAATTTATTATTGAATGAACGGTAGTTTGATATATATACTTAATGGTCATACTTTTTTTATTTTTGTAAAAATATTCATTTTAATCATAACCTTAAACCTTAAAAAAAAGATAACATTTTATAGTGGTAAAACATATTTTGAAACATTAAAATCCTTATTTTAGAACATTTTTAACAAATAAATTATGAGTATCGATGTATACATATAATTAATTAAGTTCCACTGTGAACTTAAAAGAATTTTGAATGATCGAGATTTTTGGAGATAACTTGTTACATTATAGGAAGAGTATAAAAATATATATATTCAAAATTATAAAAAATTTTTTTTTAGTGTAACTTGCACAAGTTTATTGCATTATACTATTTTTCATATAATTTTTTTTCTTCTTCAAAAATAAATGCTCAAATCACTCAACTTTGTCAAAAACTTAAAATATGAATAAGTTGTGGATCTCATTAAAACTTTTGTTTGTGAAATACTTTTTTTTGTAAAATCAATCCGACACAACTGAGATCTAAAAATACCATTGAAAAACTTATTAATTTTAAATTGACATTGTTCTATCTTTTGTCGTCTTTTTGTCAAAATTCACCGGAAAATGAGATTCCAAAATAAGTAATTAAAAAGTATTTCTTGTAGCAAAAACCGTTTAGTACAAAAAATGTCTTTTAATTAGTTTCAGTAGATAAAGAAATGCATTGTATTTTATTAAAAATTGATTTTATACATATTAAGCTTACAAATCTTTTGTTTCAAAATTTTCTTTGCTCTGTCATTTTTTTTATTTTGCAATATATTGCACTTAATATAGGACTATCTGATACTGAGTAAATAAGTATCTGCTCCAAAATTCGTTTGGATTTATTGTAATTTTGCTGAGATAATCAACTTCATTGCACACGGACGTATAACAGACATATGTACATTTCCCCCAAGTAACAGTCGCGCCTGAAAATGGCCGCATAACGATTCAATATCCATATCATTGTAGCTATAATATATTGTGTATCGCTATATAAAACTTAATAAAAGTCCGATTAACCATCATCAAAGACCGTTAATTCCTTTAAAATTGAAATGAAAATAAAAAAAGAATTTCAATCCGCATAAACGGTCAGTTCAGCAAAGCGCCTGCCGCTGCTCTCATCAACCTTCAATGGAACAAAACGTTACAGCACCAAAAAACTATAGCCATAAACCCAAAGCCACAGCATGAATTACCTCCGCGTTCCCGAAAAACCGCGTGCGCACACAAACGTCCCGATTAGTCCACTTCTTCTTCTTCGCCCTCTTCACCTCACACGATCCTAGCGAGAGCTTTTCGTAGCTTGTATACGTATACACAGTGAAAGTACGTGTCGCAAGTAGGTCTCCTGAATAAATAACCTCAGCGAGCGATAGCATCTCCTTCTCCTCCTTCAAGAATCCTTATACCTTGCCGTGAGTAAAGCGTCGCGCACGTATACATCAAAGAGGTTAATTGATATTAGGTCACCGCGTCGATATGGCTTCTATATAAGAATATATATATACATATATACGTATATATAAGATTCCGATTGGATGCGTGCCTGCGTATGGTAATTTTCAGCGCGGGTGGACGCGTGACTTCTATTCATATTTTGCGCGGAATCGGATGATGGTTCGCCGTGTGCGCGGTTGAAAATTACGAATGGAGATTCGCAAGGGGCTATGCGCTCTGTTGTACGGGCTTAGAATTCGCATCGCGATGCCGGCTCGAGATTGAAGATGGAATTTGTTTAATTTATTCGATGGCCTCGTTTTGGTATAGGGGAGGGTCGCAACCGTCTCGTGTATACGTTAATAAGAAGTGAATAATGAGATGTATATTTTTGGGACTGCGTGCGGCTAGAATTTATTGGACGGAGGTGTGATGAATTTTTTTCCCCTTGTTGGATGAGATTTATACTAAAACGTTTGTTTGTGTTGTTCGTGTTGGAGAAAAATACGCAGAAATTTTAATTTATTTGTGTAAATTATTACAGATATTGTCCATTTTTTTTGCAGTAATGTTTGCAGTTGAGGAACAGCAGATAATTTAAAAAATAAAATACTGAAACGTCGGTAACTAATATGTAATTCTATGTAGACATTGGTCCTTCTTTTAAATGTTGAAATGTAGATGAAACTATTTACGCGAAAGAGCGATTATACGCTTTTTAGACAGTATATGAGCTGTTCTACAATTAATATTCCTCTTTACACGCTAAAAAAATTAAAATTTTTTTTCTAGTTCTATAAAAACCCCATAGAATACGATTAAAAACTATTTGATACCTCTTCGTACGTCATATATCCCTGGTAGTGGTCGGGCATTCGAAAACCACTATATAACCGATTCCTGTAGAAGATTCCTGTAAGAACTCCATAGAATACGATTTACATTGACATTTCGATACTTCTTCATACATGATATATCCCTGGTATTGGTCGAGTATTCGTAAACCACTGCGCCAGGAAATCCGCATAGAAACCTGTAGAACGTTATGCTGTAGGATTCCTGCAGAACCTCATAAAACCCTACAGAATTATATTCATGGAAATCTGTATAACGGTATACTGTACGATTCCTGCAGAATCTCATAATTCCCGATAGAAATATTTATGTATAAAAACCCGACAGAATACGATTGACATTGACGTGTCGATACCTCATCGTACGTGATATATCCCTGATATTGGTCGATCATTCGTAAGCCACTGCGCCAGGAAATCCGCATTGAAAGCTATAGAACGGTATGCTGCGGGATTCCTGCAGAACCTCATAAAATCCGATAGAAATATATTCTGTAAAAACCCCATAGAATACGATTGATATTGACATTTCGATACCTCTTCATACATGATGTATCCCTGATATTGGTCGAGTATTCGTAAGCCACTGCGCCAGGAAATCCGCATAGAAACCTGTAGAACGGTATGCTGTAGGATTCCTGCAGAACCTCACAAAATCCGATAGAAATGTATTCTGTAAAAACCCCATAGAATACGATTGATATTGACATTTCGATACCTCTTCATACGTGATATATCCCTGGTATTGGTCGAGCATCCCTAAGCCACTGCGCCAGGAAATCCGCATAGAAACCTATAGAACGGTATGCTGTAGGATTCCCGCAGAACCTCATAAAACCCTACAGAGTTATATTCATGGAAACCTATATAACGGAATACTGTAGGATTCCTGCAGAACCTCATAAAACCCGATAGAAATATATTCTTTAAAAACCCCATAGGATACGATTTACATTGACATTTCGATACTTCTTCATACATGATATATCCCTGGTATTGGTCGACTATTCGTAAGCCACTGCGCCTGGAAATCCGCATAGAAACCTGTAGAACGGTATACTGTAGGATTCGTGCAAAACCTCATAAAACCCGATAGAAATATTTATGTATAAAAACCCCATAGAATACGATTGACTTTGACAGTTCGATACCTCTTCGTACATGATATATCCCTGGTCTTGGTCGAGCATTCGTAAGTCACTGCGCCAGGAAATCCGCATAGAAACCTATAGAAAACGGTATGCTGTAGGATTCCTGCAGAACCTCATAAAATCCGATAGAAATATATTCTGCAAAAACCCCATAGAATACGATTTACATTGACATTTCGATACTTCTTCATACATGATATGTCCCTGGTCTTGGTCGAGCATTCGTAAGCCACTGCGCCAGGAAATCCGCATAGAAACCTATAGAACGGTATGCTGTAGGATTCCTGCAGAACCTCATAAAACCCTACAGAATTCTATACATGGAAACCTATAGAACGGTATGCTGTAGGATTCCTGCAGAACCTTATAAAACCCGATAGAAATATATTCTGTAAAAACCCCATAGAATACGATTTACATTGACATTTCGATACTTCTTCATACATGATATATCCCTGGTATTGGTCGAGCATTCGTAAGTCACTGCGCCAGGAAATCCGCATAGAAACCTGTAGAACGGTATGCTTTAGGATTCCTGCAGAACCTCATAAAATCCGATAGAAATGTATTCTGTAAAAACCCCATAGAATACGATTGACATTGACATTTCGATACCTCTTCATACATGATATATCTCTGGTATGGGTCAAGCATTCATAAGCCACTGCGCCAGGAAATCCGTATAGCTAAAACATCAACATTGAGCATATTTTCGTGAATATTTATTTGATCGCATTCATCATTTTCGCATTTATTACATAGCGAGGCGAACGGCGAACGTAATTTACAAAAAGGCTTTGATAGGTATATAATATTGAAAAAAGAAATCTTACACTGAAACCACGAGGTCTTTCTGAGCCCGATTTAGATGAAACTGTGGGAAAATGTTCACAAGCCTTGTTCAAGCCGCTCTTCAAACCAAAATAACTTTAGAAATACTGGCTTTAACATAATTTTAGTGTAACAGAAAGCTGAGATAAAATGCTTCTGTTTGAATTCTGCAAAAATTCCTATTCATTCAAAAGTTCTGCCGATATTTAATTTTTTCAAAATATTTACCAAAACGTGAGAATTTGAATTTTTCATATAAATGTATTGTCAGTATAACTTTAACACATACATACTTTCAAAATATTTGTAATTTTTCGAAATTCAAAATTTCGTAAGAAATGAATTCATAAAATAGGATTTTTATTACTGTTATATACAAATAATGAGGATCAATTCCTATGTCGCTATTTTTATTTTAAACCACAACATCCAAAGCTGTGATTGATCGCAGTATGAAGGTCACTTTTGTGCAACTGTCTTAAATTCTATATCGAGAAAAAAATATAGTTAACTTAACTATAAAACTACCATAAAATATAGTGCGATTTTGTCACAACTATAATTTTTTAGTAAATTTAACTAGAAAAAAAATAGTTTTTGTAATTTAAAAATATGGTAACACAAATTATATTATCTTGAAAAAAATAAATCGGAAAATTTACTATGTTATATAGTTAAAAAAATATAGTTAATATTACTATATTAGCTAAAGAACTTTACTATAAAATATAATTCTATATCTAATAAAATAAAAAAAATTGGTTCAGCTATAAACTTCCGTTGGGATGGAAAGTAATATACATTTTGAGGTTTTATGGAAAATTTTTCATTAAATCATATTATAAGTATATTACAAATTTTCTTTTATTTTTATCGGTAAATACTTTGTGTGCCTGTCCCTGTTAGTGTGTCTTTTTAGAGAGATTTGACATACATTAAATATTCTAAACCTAAAAATTATGATAAACTATTAGTAAAAGCACCAAAATATTAATTTATAGAACAAAAAACACTGTTTGATAACTTATTTTTTAATTATAGATAGTTAAAAACACACTAATACGGACATTTCGTTTGCTTAAAGGCACACTAACCGGGGGTTCTACCTTATATGGTCACATTTGATTTCGCATAATTTTAACATTTTTATCTCATTACAATATGTTACTTTGTCCAGTTGTAAATGCGCATCAATTCCTATTGATTTTAGACTCTATATTTTCATAATAAAATCGTCTTTATATTTTTGCTTATAAATACACACACGCCTTTGCCTCTTAACTACGTCCGCGACGCTTTCTGCGCGTTAGGGCTAAGTGTATGAGAATATATTTCATGGGTATTAATGGAAACACTCACATTCCATATACTCAATAATATCTAAATTCTTAGAACATCTAATTTGGATATATAAACAATGGAAAAATAGAATGAAGAAATTTCTCCTACGTTAAAAATAGTTAATAATATAGATAAAATTTAAATTTAAATTCAGTTAACTATAATTTTTGTTAAAATTACTAAAAAATGTAGTGCGATTTTTTTTGTCACTACTAATATTTATGGTAAATACGAATTAATTTTAAAGTTGCTTGTACTTGATAAATATAGCAGAAATTTACTATAAATATTTAGTATAAATAAACTTAATCTTTATCATTACATTAAAAGAACTTAAAAATTTACTCAAAATTACTATTTTTAATTAGTAGAAAGAGCTAATTTATTTTTATTAAAATTTACTGTATATTATATCTAATTTCGCCATTTTATTTTAACTATAATTAATAGTTATATTTACTATAAAATTATATTTAAAAATATTGCAATTTTGTTAATTTTCTAATAAAATGTAGTTGCTTCTACTAAATCATATTTTACTATAATGCTTTATAGTAACTAGCACTAATGACTTTTTTCAGTGTATATTTCTTATTATATACTATTTTTTAAAAATCGATCAAATTTTAGATTTTATAAGTATAGTAGTATTGATATAATAAAATAAGTAATAATTTTGCAATTCCAAAATATAATTCACATTCGCAAGTACATTCAACGAATATTTCATTACAAATTGTTTTTACATTCCCCGGGACAACGAAGTGGCATTTCTTGACGCCGCGCATTTTCGTCGTTGCCGTGTGTTACTTATTGTGATTTCATAAATATTGTATCTCTGCTGATGATGCATGATGCAATATCAAGTGGATCGCTGCTATATACGTCACAGGCGTGACGAGCTGACATTAAAACGGCAAGCCCGCCGATAAAAACCTTCAGTCGCCGTTTACTCTTTGGTATAAATGTTGAGATTTGTCAACGACACGTCGAACGTCTGACAAATAAAAAAAAGACTATTGAAATATATTTGTTGTTTGATTAATAACGCAGAACATTTGGTCGAAGAACTTCTAACGTAACAATTTAACGCTATGTGATTGTATATTTTTCGTTGTCTCATCTAACTACTATTTTATATGAACAATAATTTTAATTTTAATCGTTATGTACATAATTTCCGTGAATTTATTCGTCGTATATATTCTAAACTGTGAGTTAAGTATTGAGATAATGTTTAGTTAAAACAATTTTCATACTTCCATTCACTTTCATATTATCAAATATGTAAATTACATACATTAAAAAAACAAATGTAATATTAAATTAAGTTTTACAAGTTACTTATGTTTAATTAACTACCCTGTGTAATCGATAAAATATTTGAAAAAAAAAGTAAACTTCTGTTTACAAATTAAATGCTTCTCAAATGTACGTAACTTAAACAAAAAATAAAAATGACAACGATGAAATAATATTTGAAAAGATATGTTTGCCGAACGGAATAAATAAACAAACAATAACAAAAATGAAGGAAATTCGTGTTAACAAAATGCAAAAAAACTTGGCAGCGGTGGGATTCGAACCCACGCCTCCGAAGAGACTGGTGCCTTAAACCAGCGCCTTAGACCGCTCGGCCACGCTACCTTCGAGTTCGAAAGTGCTTATAGGCTGACAACACCCGAGTATAGCATATATCTGTGTGTGCTCTCTATTCTCCCCCTCTCTCTCTCACGCGCGTCCACACGCACTCCACGTGCCAAGAGACAGAGCAGAAGAGAGATCGAGAGATGGGTGTATACGTACGTACCGATTGATGAATTTTCTAATTTTTTTTTGCTGCAGTGGTTTTTAAGGTGCTGTTTATGGAGGTGTGGTAGGTGAGTTAGAGTGGAGTATAGGGAAAGTAAAAACTAGTTTTTATAAATACATATAAGATATATCGCATTGTGAGATAGAAATTTTTTTAAAGATCTTCTAAAGAATTTCGATCCTTTCGATAAGACTTTACAATAAACGACTTTAATATACTGTTAACACATAATACCAAATGTTAGTAAGTGTTCTGGTGTTTTACATAGTGGTATCTTGATTATAATAATGAACGATATCCAACTACTTTAAAGATTAACGAAAAAGAAAATATTTACAAACAGAAACTATAAGCATTTCTAAATGAAGAATCATTCAATTTTTTCTATTTTAGGAATATATAAAAATATAATAGAAGAGGAGTCAAGTTTCACATAAAGTATCAACTACTGTATTCGCGTTATAGCTATTCATAGTTTTATCTTAAAATAGTTTGTTTGACCTGCCAGTGAACGTTTCTACAAGAATTGTGCTATAGCTACATAAATAAAGTTATACATACTTTTTCATTTTTTCTTGCTAAACTCTTTCAATTTTGATAAAAATATAATAAATCACAGGAAAAGCAATATATCCTCATGTTTTATACTTTTGACAAAGTTCTAAATGTCACTCAATAATCTCCATTCTTTCAGATAATGATTAGTTATAGACGTATTTAAACTTTTTATTATAAGCATGAGTAAAACACACGGTACTATATACTTAAAATCTCCAATCTATCCTACGTATATTCATTCCGTCAAAGATCATCTATACCAATGATCCTTGAAAAGAATATTTTCAAATATAAAATAAATCAGCTGACAGTCCCCGAACACCCTAAACTCAGCCCTCACGGAAGAAAAATTGCGCAACATCGTACAATAATATAGTTTCCGTGCCCAACTCGATGGATATACATATATTACAGTTGATATTTCGTGCAAGCCGACGATCGTCTCAGCGCCTCTTCGTGATGTACAATATCGTATAAGCCGGTCCAAAGTATATGTCATGGCTGGTATACGCGAGACACGCGCGCGGGGAAACGCCGCGACTTCTTCGCATTTATTACATAGCGAGGCGAACGTCGAACGACAGCGCGACGACGAGCGAAAGAGAAATAGCAATTTTCCTTTCTTTTTTTTAGTCTTCCTTATTGCTATGGGGATAGAGAGAAAGAGAGAAACATGGTTTTATGTCGTGTACAAAGCTCGTTAAATTCCGTCGCTTCTTCGACGTCGCGTTTGGCGCGGACGATTCGTTGTAAAGGATTTTCGTGCGCTTAAGGTTTTTGTTTGGTGGATTTCTTTTTTTTTAACGGTTATATGCATTGGGTTTCGTAGAACTGGAGGTCGCAGAGTTTTATATAAATATACACTAAAAAAGGCGGTTTCATAAAACTATATGGCTCTTAGAAGATTTATATTAAAAGTTTCTTTAACGATGAATATTGACATATCTGGAGAAATTAGTCGACATTTTAACTTGAGTTGTTAAATCAAAAGTTCATGAAAATAACCTCTGGATAAGTATTTTATATGAGCGTTTGCTTCAACATAAAATACAAATGATCATATAGTGTTCAAAAGTAGAATCATGTTTTAGAAGATAATTGTATACGTATAAGCGTGTAAGCGTAAATATCGTTCATTTACAAAAATATCATATATTTTCTTAAAGATTTTTCGTATTGTATTCCATTTTTATTTTCAAGATATCAAAATTATCAAAAACTTAATTATATGCAGAGCGCGCGCCGCTCTAAATCCAAAAGTGTGAAATCTGGAAGTAAATAAAGATTAAAATTATCAGTTCACACTTTATTAAGATTAATTTCATCATTTCACACCTTGTAGAAAGACATTTGATACTCGTCAAAAATGTGAATTCATGAAATTAATCTTGATAAAGTGTGAAATGATAATTTTAATCTTTTTACTTCCAGATTTCACACTTTTGGATTTAGATCAGCTCTAGAGAACTAATTGTTTCTAAATAACTTATATGCAATGAGCTCAAAAATTCTATATACAACCTGTTCTGAAAATGTATGTTGGCACAACATACTCTTATAGAACTCGAAATTCTGAAGAAAAAGTTCCTTTACAGTTTCTCGATATGACAAGTAGTTTTTTGAGCATCAATGCCTCAAACTTGTTTATTTTCAATAGAAATTGTATATCTATAGATATGACCTTTTGAATATAGATATATAATTTCTA
>JAWWEQ010000055.1:28116029-28212995 GCA_035583055.1 Torymus tubicola
ATATGACAGTTAGTTTTTTGAGCATCAATCCCTCAAACTTGTTTATTTTCAATAGAAATTGTATATCTATAGATATGACCTTTTGAATATAGATATATAATTTCTATTGAAAATAAACAATTTTGAGTCATTGATGCTCAAAAAACTACTTGTCATATCAAAAAACGGTAAAGGAACTTTTTCTTCAGAATTTCGAGTTCTATAAGAGTATGTTGTGCGAGACATACATTTTCAGAACCATATAGTTCTATATGGTTTCTTTAGTAGAAAATGAACGATAAACTTTATGGTTAATGTATTAATTAAATACGAAAGGGTTTTTAATAAAAATCAATATGTATCAACAACACAATAAGTTAATACATAATTAGTTATAGAAAAACGTTATAAGGAAACAAACATATATACTTTAAATGTAAAATTTAGATACAAAAAATAAAAAAAAATTTCTATGTAACTGATATATTTATACTTATTGTATATGTATAGCTTCTTGTCTTAAAATTTTTTCTTATCTTGGAATTTGTTTACTTTTGAGTAGGTAATACGATTATTCGGGTTTATAAAGTTGAAGTTTGTTTAGCTTTTTAAATGATTTAAAAAGCCTATAACATTCGTAAAAATTTCAAATTATCAATAAAATTATATATTTCTATCGTGAATTGTATCAATTATCCGAACAGATGTATTTTTTTTAGTTTTTCATTTCACTTGAAACTCCTCAACAATTAAGAGGCAATTCATTCAAGCACTGACGTTAGCCATTGCATCGTAACTTGGAACATTGCCCGGCTATTCACTTTAGAACTTTCAATAATGCTACCTCGTTCATAACCTGTTCACAGATAATTAGTTTTTAGGGATAATTATATAGGTTTCATTCGAGTCGAGATAAACTCTGCTGTATATACTGTTTAAGAGAATCGTAATAATCTTGTTTAATATTTCTTCACTTACCAACTTTCTGGAAATTTCATTTCTGCTATACATAAATTCACGACAATCGTTGTTTTATCAACATTGTTTATTCTCAAACCTTTCTAAAACTTCTTTAATTTTATATATGGAATACTTTATCGAAAGTTTATCTCTGTTTATCTCGTGGACGAAAAGATCCATTTATCGGTTTTCTCAATCGCGGATAAGATCTCGAAGAAGACTTGCACAGGAAGGAATGCATATACGTCTTCCCGCAAGTATAGTCATAAAGGAGTTGTCGAGAATATACGAGGCGTTAAAAAAGACGTAAAGCCAGGCGTAGCAAAGTGCTCCGATACTATAGCGCTACAGTTTGTTTTCTTATGGTGAATAATATGGTGGATATATAAAAAAGTAACGCGGTTATAATCGATCGAACTAAGATTTACAAAGTTTATGTAATACAGTTACTTTAAACTGTTATGATAATATGTCCTTTCACTATTAATATTTGGTACTTAAATTTTATCTAATTATTCATAACATAAGCTGAGATTATAAATATAGAATAAAATTCAACATATTTAACCAAAACATTTACTTCAGTACTATTAAAAAATGTTAGTGAACTCTAAATTTGCAAAATAAATAATTTAACGTAATATAAAACCGCTTCCTTCCTTCCATTAAAGAATAAATATATCTTATCAATCACTATATATATATATATATACACACACACACACACACACAAAACACGTAATTTCGATACTTACATACAGATAATCGCATAAAAACCCTACACCGTACAACTATTTCCTTCTCTCCTCTCTTTTCCTTCTCTATAAAAACCTACCCCGCAAGCGCACCTCGACCCAATTATCGTCCACACCGCGCGACCCGAAAAGCAATTCGGCCGCCACCGCGAATTAAGCTCAATCAAATTCTAAACAGCTCTCATATCGCACTATATACATACGATCACTTGCTACATGCATCATATACACGCACATCGAAAGAAAATCTCATATATATCGTCGCGCACATAAATTTCCTCTAAACACCGTAATTCTTTCTCTTCTACCCAAGAGCCATAGAGAGACCGTATATAAGATCGATGTTTTCCACACGCGTGCGTGTGTACACATATATACACTACCTTTTCCTTCCCCATATACATACACCGCTCTTCTTCTCCGTTCTCCACACGTATATATGTATACATACAGCGTGTTTATGCAAGGGTGCGGGTGGCGCAGCCGGCGTATATAACGCGCGCGCGCGGCATACGGCGCGTACGAGAGAGCCGCGGGTTTTTAGTTCGCCGCCGGCGCTCGCCCGCGCGACTCGCGCTTAGCTTATGTATAAGGATATATAGCTCCGTCTTCGATATATTATACGTGTTGCATAGGTACGAAGCGTGTGTGTATGTGCGGATGAAAATGATTTTTTAGGTGATAATTTGATATGTGGAAAGTGGTAGCTTTTTCTTTTAAATTTCGTGTGGGAGAAGATATAGTATAGCGACGGTGATTTAAGCAGCGAGTGCTTCGATTTTTTACAGCGAGGTGCAGGTTGGAAAGGGCGTTTAAGGAAGAGTTTTTAAGTGTGCCGAGGAGAAAATTTTTAGTATCTTCTGTATGTGGAACAGTTGGCGATTAAAAATTTGAATTTTGTGAGAAGAATATTATACGCCGTGAAAAGAAGTGAAGATGGTTTAGTGTAAATAAAGTTATATTTAAATTTTCCATATAATCTTTATAATAACTACAATCGTTAATTATATATAATTTTAATAAGTTTATAATTAAAAGTATATAGATATATAATTTAAACATGAAACAGACGCAGTTAAACTATAAAAAGATCGATAAAAAATAAAGTGAACCTTATAGAGAGTTACATACTACTAAAGAAAAGCAGCGCAGCGCAAGTGAATAATAAGAAAGCTCAAAGATGCGCACTCTCGATACGCTGCGGGCCCCAATTCAATGCCGACGCTAAAATATCGACTTCCTTATCAGACTTAAAACTTGGTCAGCGTGCCTGCACGCATTACTTACACAACACACAAGCGCTCTGACCCTTCACATATATACATACTTAACCCTTTACAAAATCCTTCTCACCTGCGGCCTCTGTTAAAGAAGAAGACGGCGATCGGGTGGCGGTGGTGGCGGAGGTCACAGAGCTTCGTCAGATAGCGAGCTAGCAGGAGGAGGTGGCCGAGGTGGCCAACAGAAATGGTTCTTCCACGAGGGTCTGGACGTGGACCAATTGGCGCGGTACCGTCGCAGGCGGTGCGCAGGCCAACCACGAGATCATCTCGGACCGACCGGTACAGAGGAGGCAGAGGATCATCAATTGGAGGCGGAGGAAGCCGAGGACGAGGAAGACGAGGAGACAGCAGCAGCGAGACGAAGGGAACGAGGTGGACTCGTTACCGAGTACAGGCTCGCGTTTCAGTGCGCCAGCAGCGACGATATCTTCCGAGCTAGTCAGGTGAGATGTGTGTGTTTTTTTTATTTGTAAGGTAGCATGAGCGGTGAGTGCCGTATCAAGCTGGGGGCCTCGAAAAGAGCTTTCTGATTTTACTAAATTTTATGATTAAATTTTAATAAGAAACATGTATTTTTAGTTCTAAACACGTTAATATATAGGAACTATGCTTATTAAATATAAACTTAAAAGAAAATTAGAAATTTTTTTCTTGTTTTAGATCGGGGTGCTATTATAATCTACACTCCGGGTGTATATATATATACACTTTAGCCGCTATTATTTATTTGTTTTTATCGGCAACCCATTATTATTTTCATATTGACAGAATCCTTATAATAAATAGGTACTATAACCGCGTACTTCTTTGTTAAGAAATAGTATTTTGTAATAATGCCATGAATCATTAATCAGCAAAAAATAGATGTGGCTATAAGCTTCGCGTAAAAGTATGCTATTTTGCAACTGTTTTTCTTAATAATTCGGTCGGCGACCTTATGGTTTCTTGGCAGCTATGAAAAGTTTAAGACTTGAAGAATATTTCAGTCATGTTTTCAAATTGATTTAGTATTTTACAAAAGTCGCTCATGCTACCGTAAGAGCGGTTGAAGGGCGTAGTACAGCCTTAAGCTAGAAAAAAACTTATGCTTAAAAAAGATGTTTGTTTGTTTATTTAGAGGCGAATCGAATTATGTGTGATTAATTATTTATCTTTGTTTCGTCTTGTTATTGTCTGATACAATCATTATTTGCCACTATAAAGATATTAATTTTATGTTGAATAACTGTGGAATTAAGTTTATACAGTGTTTCTGTCAACACATGATTAAATCAGATTGAATTAATTGAATATCATATACATTTTTTTCTATTATAAAAATAAACTTTATATTTCCAAAACTCCGTACTAAATATGGATCTACAAGGAAAAATGAAAAACAAAACGGCTTATAAAAATAAATACTACATTTAATTGGGTCGTGCTCATGCTTCAGAGTCACGCGAATGATTTACATATTACATATGTACGAAATTAAGAATTTCGTGAGCTATATACGTCCCCGATTCATCTTGCTTCTGGTAACGACTGAAAAGTGAAATAAAAATAAATAATTCCCTCGTTATTTTCACGTTAAGATTTGATATTTCAAAAAATATACGAAACCATTGTATAAAGATGAAGGTTAGATATGATTTTATGAATTTTTTTTTATTTTCTACAAATCACATCTATTTCAGACATTATACTTTTTACACTGCTTTTTAATTTCAACAGGACCTTTTATCGCCAATTAGAAGAAAACGCCACGTAGGTGATAGTTCATTCGATCAAAAAAACACAGACGAAAATTCCGTAGTTAATCCACGGGCTTCCGACAACGTTCCATTGCTTACCTTAAATAACAATCAAGATACCACGAAAGACGAAGAGTGGACGAAAATTATGGAAATGGGAACGGACAATGTTAAGAGGCCACCGCTGATTAGACGGTAGGAAACGTTATTTTATGCGGTTAAGATTAAGCGACGATTAAACTATTATGGCTAAAAAGATTATCATAATCAATTTCTCCTAACCAATATGAATTCTATTCTCATATTTTTTTTCTTTTTTAAGAAAAATGGTACCTTTGAGATAATTGCAGAAATGCTAATTTGGCTCACGTATATTAGTAGTACTAACTAGATTTTCACAATACTTTGCATAAACTATACTTTGCGTGAGTGCTGCTTTAAATATTTTCTTTTTATGAGATATGAATACTATATTTTTTAGTGGATACTTTGAACCACAATAGCTAGTCGTATAAGTTATGGAAATACAAACAATTGATTGTTTTATGTTAGTCGTACATATTTTACGTTCAAATGAATATTGAGTAAATATTGAGAAGAAAACAAAGAATTTTTTTATATCTTAATGCAAAATGCCGTTGAATAATACATTTTCCAACTGAAATAACATCGACAAAGATCGATTATTTCAACAAAATATACAAAATAGTGCATAAAGAATATAAGTTTCAATTATATTGGCCATTGTAAGAACTAAGAGTTTGATATTATAAGTGTAAAACGTATAAAACAATGAGTATCAATGCATCAGTAATTGGTTTGACAAACTTATTTTGAAGTTCCAAAATTTCCCTCTTATTACATAAATTATTATTAAAGTTGAATATGTAGTAAAGTTTTAATTATCAGTTCACGTAAACTGTTCTTTGGATATGTTTTGAGACATGTAACGAAATAATGTTATTTAATACATGGCTTCTTTTAGCGGCAATTATCTTTAATTTTATGAAACTACCAGTAGGAGCTAGCCTTAGTAAAGATATCAATCAACTAAAATTTTTATTCATCTTCTTAAATTAGAACCAGGAATGCAACCCGTTGTTTCTTATTAAACTCGGTAAATTTAGATTAAATTTGAAAGAGGAAATACAGTATAAATTTTTTATTTACATATTTAAGATCAAATGCAACTTTCGCTGTTTACAAAGTAATGCTAACATTGTATTACGTAATATATCTGTGGCTTTCCGGAATAACCATATATTTGCACTTTTCATGATTTCGAGAAAATCGAGTTTTTAGTTTCGTATCGGTGTTTAAATTCAAGACAAATGACTAATGAGATTAAAGGCAGCACTGCATATATTATTTCATATCTAAATGACATATTTTTTTCATGGTTACTGAACCAATTATAGTGATCACGACTCAAAAACTGACTGTTACTTATATGGTTATAAATACTTATACTAACAGAGTTCCGCATCAACTTTTGCTTTTTTTTATTTCTACTAGATTTTCTACTGTAGTCTAACTATTTATGTCTTTTTTTATCACAGTCCTTTTTGAACCAATTGTTAATTATTTTAAATAATCATTTATCGTAGTTCTAGCGCTAAAAACTATTTTTTATTGGTAGGGTCTTTACAGTCATAAAATTTTTAAGCAACGTCAGTCATTATATTTTACAAGTTTGGCGCGTTTATAAATGTCGCGTGATTGTACCACATGCTAGTTAAGTGCTCACTAGGCTTTTTCTCTAGGCATCTGTTACTAGATCATAGATAAATAATATTTATGTTAACATAACTAAAAAATTAAAAAAAGGTTTCAATCATTTATTTATTCTACATAACGTAAATATAAATTGAACAACAAAGTAATTTTACTGATTTATATTGTAATAAAGCGCAACATATGTAGTATAAAACTACTATTTCGATTTACATTGTTTCTAGACGAGTTAAAAAAGCGCTGGAAATTGATCTTTTTGATATAAAACTAAGATATAAATCAAACTATAAAATTTCACTTGTGGCTGAAGAGAAATATTTAAATAAATCTAGTCACTTACAGCTCCAAAAGTCTGTTTAGATTTCTTACAATACATAAACCATGGATTTATAAATTATTTTCAAGTTTATTACGTAAAGCTAACAACATCCAAGCTTACCCTTACATACTTTCCTCACCATCCGCAGGCCGACGACCCTTCGTAACGAGGGCGAGTTCAGCAGGAGCACAGAGTACTCAGCGTACGTGCCATACCCAGGCCACCAGCGTACAGAACTCCGCCGTCGTGGTACTTCATTACGCATGGAAGGTGACTTCGAATCGCGTACAGAGAAGGATGACAAGTACGTCGAGTGGCCAGTTGACGCTTGTCGTAGACCCGAGCTTGCGCGTCTTCCGACGCATCTGCGCCTCGAGGGTGAGCTTGAGACCAGCACCGAGAGCCACGATAAATACGTGCCATTTGTGGGTGCCCGACGACCGGATATACTCAGGCAGTCGGCACACCTCAAGCTCGAGGGCGACTCCAACTGGACGCCCGAGTATACCGATGTGTTCAGGGAGTTCGATTGCGTCGGTGAGGATTATATTGGTGTTGTATTATGTTTGGTCATGTGAATTTTAGGGGATATTATGCGAAAAGAAATCTTTATTGTTAAGGAAGCGTTAATTAAAATGAGTTTTGTATTAATAGGCTTTTTTAAGTAATTTACAAAAAATTCAATTCTTTGAGTATTACTAATGAACTAAAATTTCCTTTACATGATTTCATTATATGAGTTTCAATTAATTCTTTGAATTTGGAAATTCAATAAAACTAAGCAAGTATATACGTATCTTCACAAAATTAAATTAAAGGTCGTCGAGCAGCGAAAAAGCCGGAGAGCAATTTGAAGCCGGGAGGTGGATTTTTCGACAAAACCGAGTCAAAGGATCACCTTACGAATCCGCGAGATAAAGAGTTTGAACTGATGGAGGAATTGGCGAAGGACGCGCAAGAGGAAGAGGATCGAAAGAAGAAGGAGGAAGAGGAAGAAGAGGAAAGAAAGAGACTGCAAAAGGAGGAAGAGATGAAGCTGCTCGTTTCAAAATTCGAGGACTTGAAGAGTCCACTTGAGGTTCCAGAGTACAAGGATGCGTATAAGGTACGATCATTTATTAAACTAGAATTCAGAAACTTTTATAAAATGTAAATTATAACATTTCGTTTTGAAAAAATATATATATATATATAAATATTCAGAAAATTTAAGAAAAGAAAAAAAATAAGTCACCTCGGGAAATTTTTTTGTCAACATGACCTACAGTAAGTTTTATTAAGAATGTATTGAAGTTGAATTTTTTGAGAACTTCGAGAACCGCTAAATGATTAGTGTGTTACATGTATAAAAATTGCAACTGCATGTATCCTTCCCCCATATATATATATATTTATGCTACATAGAAAATTTCTTATCTATGCCCATGCACCACAATAACCCCTATATATATTATCTATGACATATCACAGGACTTCCCGCGTGAACGACCACGTCTGATGAAACCCGAGGACGAAATCGGCCGGGCCGACGGCTCGAAGGTATCAAACGCATCGCCAAGTCACACCCGCTTCAAGACGAAAATTGACCAGGACCCCGAATACAAATCCATCTACCTGCACGATCACAATCGTGGTCAGCTGCCCGTATGCCACAGGCCACCACCAATGTCATTGCGTTCGTCCAGTCGTAGCAGTAGTATTGCCAGGGCGGCACCGATTGACAACAACAATTATTACAGAAGAGACTCGAGACGATTCGATCCGCCAACAAGCGAGATCAGGTCGCAGTACGTCAATTATGGCCAGATGCCGCGCGTTGAGACTCTTAGGATGCCCGCTAATCTGAGGTGAGTACGAGATATTATTATATATATAAGTGGCGACTGTGTGTATTGAGTAGAAAAAAGTTATTATATTGCATCTATATTTGTATATATTTTTTATTAAAATTTTGGAAAGTATATAATGGAATTATATATATATGAGTATCATCTTTTTTCATCACTCATCATCAACCTTGTATTATACATCTTATTGTCACGGATATATCGTTTAATTATGTATTTAGGGGGTTTCCACGATTTAAACACTTTAGATTGAACCTTTTATTTTATTTGCACGCTTTATGTGTATCATCTTAAATATACTTAGACAATGCATAAATATGTTAGACTGTATAAACTTGAATTAAACATAGTCTCTCTTATTGGTTCAACTTTTAGGGAGAATAGATTATATAGATCTCTAATTAGATCTAATTATATATTTGTATGTAATGTAGCAGTATAAATGGAAAAAAATTTTATTTCATTCACTGAATAATGGTCGATAGAACACGTTGCCATCAGGTATTACTTGTGTCCCTTATTCCTGGTTACAAATGTTGAGTTCGCGGTTAAATCCGATTTTTCTGTGTACCAGAAATACTCATACTCGTGCTATAGACATCTCATCATTTATTTCACTTTTACCAACCCATCGCGGTATTCTTTCAACAAAATTCTCTTCCTGTAAATACATCAAAATCTATTCAATATCCTTTCGCAACAAAAAACAGCAAAATATTTTTGAAACCAACGTAAAATCAATTCCATTCTGCTCTTCGCGTCGACTCACCCATATATCAGACAAACGCACTACTCGCACACTGTGATAATACACACAGGCTCGAGGGCAATATGGGCCTGGAACCAGAATACCGCACTGCGTACCGCGGCTATCAGCATCGCAACTCAAGCCTGACAAGGCGGCCACATGGTTACGAGAACAATCACTGGCTGGACAACGACGTAGGTGATCATTTCGGTGCGGTGAACGCTGCCGACGAACAGGACGCCTTTCAGGTGCTACATACGCGCGTTCACGAGGAGAGCGTCGTCGGCAAGCCGCCACCCGGTAGCAGAAGGTGAGAGAAAATGTAAGATGTCATTTGATTCGGTGGCTATGATGTTGGGGGATTGTATATATATATAAGGTGCAAGGTTGATGATGGTGAAAGAGAGATGTAGGCTGGAGCGTAGTCGAAAGTTTGGATTTTTAAAGTGATGTTATATATACATGTAAATAAAATTGCTGTTTGGTTCGTATTTGTTAAATGTATAAATATATATTGATATATGGTATTTTTTTATTCTTAATATATGATAAAAGAATATTATGAAATTGATGACGAAATCAACCTTATATTAAGTATATTTAGTAAGAAAACAATGTTACGTTAAAAAATTTATTTCCAACAAAATTGTAGTAAATATAGGAATACTTTAAACATAAAAGAGATATAGTATATATGATTAAAACGAAAAGTATTGCAATCGCATTTTTGCCTATTTTCGTGCCAAATTAAAAAAAAAGTAATATTTTATCATAAATTTATAATAATAAATATAATATATTTTTATATACATAATACATTTTAATCATGATACTGATTTCATATTTTTGAAATAAATATAGAAATCCTTTTTTAAGCTATGAGAATATCATTTTGAATGACAGTGTAACTAATAAAATAAACATTTTATGAATTTTAAAAGAATATAGTACGATAAAGATAGTACAATGATGTACGGTTTAATGGATGAAAATAAAATTGGGACCATTTTTGACCCTCGGCACTAAAGAAGCCCATGCGAGTATGTGTTTCCGTGGTGTAGTGGTTATCACATCCGCCTAACACGCGGAAGGTCCCCGGTTCGATCCCGGGCGGAAACATATTTTTTTTTATTTTGTTACTATAAATAATTTTTTTTATATACATCTTTATGTAATACAACTACATGGTTAAAATTATTTTACAAATTTTTGTAAAAAAATTTCTTTACTACGAATTATTTTAGACCATAAGGTAACATTCATATAGTAACTCGTTTTCGAATCTTACGTAACACATATGAGTTGTTGAATCTTATAACATCTGATTTTTCAATCGCCAAAACTGATGTGTTATAATTAATTTGTTTAAACAAAATATGGAAAATCCTTTAATTCTTTGATAATTCTTTTCGTTTTAGGGTTAAAGAGGATGTTGGGTCTAACTCTAAAAGTCTATTAAATATAAGATCATTTTTTTATTTTTGAAGTTGTAAAATAATCATTATTATGGATCTATATTCGTAATGAATTACGAAACAATGATAGTGATTTATTTATACAATTTCAAATAATCAAGTTTTGGTGAAAAGTATTAGGAACTAGATATCTTCAGAATTTCTTTAATGAAATTATCATAAAATACAAAAAATATTTTGTATAAAGATAAGAAAATATAGACAAAATGAAGCTTTATATATTTAAGCCACTTTTTCTGAGATGTTGAAAAATAAAGAATAAAATTGTAAATAAGATAAAATAGAAAAAAATGTAGAAATTACAAATTTGATGTCTTTTTTTTTAATTTTTAGACACGATAACTATCCGTTCGGCCGATTGCTACTCGGGAGAACTTTATATTTTCATCAGATCAAGAATTGCTATACCTCAAATACTAGTTATTTATTATATAATAATGGTTTTCCTCTCAAAATAGGTCTATTTTAACACCGATTTTTGAAATATGTACATATGTCTATATGCAATCAAGTTTCTCAACCAGATTAGTATACTTATCGCAATTTTGGTAATTCTAAGTACTAGATAAATCTTATATTAAGAGCCAGATATATTACAAAAGAGAAAATACTCCAGAGTAAATCAACAATCGACAAATGGTTTTTAATCTTAATATGTACAATATTAATTTTTAATAAAAACTCGACTTATACAGTCCAATATTTTCGGTTTTGCTAAAGTGCTCCATAATGACATAAAATACGTGTGTAGAATTAAAAAAAAACATCAATATCTTTTAAGCTTGAAAAAAGCAATCATTGAAATTTTCCACTACGACTGCATTCTCTTCCCTTCTTCTCCATTCCAATCTATTAAGCACTTATACCTCGACATGTATATAACATGGAAATTCCAGGTCTTCCAGGCATCCGGACATCACGCTGACGGCCGATCGATCGGCGCCGTTAGCGCAGCCGCGCAGCAACCGCTCGCCCAGTCCCTCGACGACGTATCGGCTGCAGGTGAGCCACGCGGACGACGAGCCTCGGGGATTCGCTCGTCGCCGACGCTCACCCGTCCAGAACCTCAATGTCCATCCGTCTTCCGATCGAAGTCCCTCGCCCATTATGCAAGCGGTAATTAGTTTTTTAATTCCTCACGTACATATGGGCTTCTGGTAAAATGCTATGTATATGCGGTTATTGGTTTTTAGCCAGAGGAAAACGAGAAGAAGGATGATTTTTATATTTGTTACGCAGATTTTGATTGATTTTTTTTTTTACTTTTAGCGAAAATTGTTAAAATAATCACTGAGAAAAGTTTTGATCGACTCAATTAGATCTGTATTTGAATACGGATAATTGGATAATTTTATTAAAAGATGTTAGATTAAATTAAATATTTTGAATTCAATAAAATAATCACTCAATTGTTCGTATTGAGATATAAAGAGTTTAAAAAGTCAATCAAATTTTATCTCATTCAAGCTTTTGCGATTTAAAACATGTATATTATTTACTATCGCAAGTAAATCATTATTAATTTAATTTTCTGAGAAAATATTTGTTATTATGGAATAAAATTCACTCTGTTGTTTAAAAAAATATCTCTTGAGCAAAAATAAAAAATTATCTAATCAATCATAACATAAATTGAACGAAAAATGGTGATTTTTCAGCCGGCAGAGCGTCCGTATTCGCCGAGTTTCGCCAGGGAGAACTCAGCCATCATGCGGCAGCAACAATCCTTCGTAGTGCTGGATAATCGGGAAGCCGAGGAGGTGCCACGGCGAAGACGACCCGACCGAAACTACGACCCAATGGAAAGTTTAGCGGGGATGCGAGGCAGTAATGGTAACGCGGTTAGACCGAGAAACAGATCGCCGTCGAATTGGATGCCACCCTGGTACGACAGCAGCACCAGTACCATTTGAATCGACGAAAAAATGTCTTCTAGTTCCGGAATTACTTGATGAAGAAATAATTGTTGGGAAGAACAATAATTGATCGGGTTTAGAAACAGAGCCTTATTAGTGTAAATGAAATACGAATATATTCGTCACATGATATATCGAGTTGGAATGCTATGAAGTCGAAGAAATATCATTCATTTTATTAATATTCAAAGGTATTTTTTTTCATTTTTGTTGCATCGGTAGTATGCGAAAGAAGAATTTTTAGTGATTATTCTCGCAAGTAGTTTAGGTTCGACTTTATTCGTATGGTTACACTAGTCAATTTACGCTTTAACGGTAATCTACGTTTTTATAAATATCATATGATTATGGAATAATCGAAATTGTTGGGGATATTTATGTCTGAATCAATTGAAATGATAACTCACCTAAATATAAAAATTCAGTTTTCGTATTATCAATTGAGTAGTTCTCATTAAAAAATTGTTTGCATAATATATGTATTCTTCGAAATATATTACTACGTACTAATATTTGAAGCCAATATAAAATAACGTATTTTGTTATTACGATTGTTTTATAGTTTTCGAATTATTAATACTGCCACAAAATATATTTGGAATTATAGAACATTTTCACTTTATAGCAAAATATAGATTTAAAATTAATTATAACATGTAATTAATATTTAAGAGTTAAAAATAAGATTAGTAATTTTATAAAGAGAATTATATCAATAGTTAGAAATATTCGTTCTAAAAGGGTTATTAATAAAGGTAATTTATTTTTATAATTATTTATTTATAATAGTTTAAAGATTTATAATATGTTGCATTCGTTTTTATTACACATATAAACAAATTTACGTATGTGTTCAAATTATTTTTATCATGTTTAATGTAAAGTTATTTAAGTAATTCTATTCAACTTATATCTTTTTTATCGCATATAAGCAATGAAGTACATAGTACTATATATCATTACTATAAAGGTAGAGTATTCTTTACATGTAATATATAAATACTTAAAAGAGCGGAAAAAACGATACTTTCACATAAAAGCAATAAATAGGACAATTTGTAATTACTTGCCAATAATACAAACGTTCATATAGCGCAATACTCAGGTACTGTGAAAAATATTTGCAAAGTAAATTTTTAAGAATTGTTTACGATAAACTGTACTGCCGACTGAAAATAATATCAACGAATCGTTACAACTGTACATTGTTATATTGTAGTTCTTCCAAATCATACATCCGAAAACAATTTTCAAACAATTGATATCAAAATATTAGTTAAGTTCAAAGTCATGTATATTCATATAACTCGTTTATTCAGAAATCCATACATGTAAGAATTGTTGATTTGTAAAAGTTTACACATTACTTATCATAATTGTATGAACATAAATTGTTTTATATACCGATATCAAAACAAATATATATTTGTTTTAATCATATGATTCTTCGTTTATCACATACCAAATACTTGTAACATAATTTTGTAGAAAATTGATAAATAAAAATAAGAAATTATGACGATATTTAAATACTATTGTTTGAGCTTTCATTAATTTCCAAACATTTTACCATACATGAAAAATGATTATAAACTATGACTGAGTAAAGAGATACAGGGCATTAGCTTCAATAGAAAATGTCAATCTTTATAAGATGACATCTAAGTTTGAGTACTGGAAGATTTCACTGGGTGTAAAGTAATCCATATTCTCAATGATGATTGCGACTGAAGACGAGCAAACGATAAGTTCTGGACGATTATAAATCTTTTTTTCTTCTTGTTCATTAGAGAAAAAGTAATTCAATAAAAATTATGCGGAAAAATGTAATAGTTTTGGAATTTTATTGAAAATTTAAAAACACATTTTTTTCAAAAATATTTATCCTTAAAAAAATATTCTTCGTATTAAAAAAATAAGATGGTAATATCACATGGTGTACAAAAACATCTCAAATTCTTTTTTAGTTTTTTTTTCAATAGCTGTGACTGAACTATAGGTTCTAATAATAGAAAATTTTTTCTGCAAAAGTAAAATAAGTGCTTTACCTTTGAACATTACAGAATTTTCTAACCAATGCCGATATTATACTATATATTAATGGAAAAGTGCACATATTACTGTATACATGTAAACATTGCACAATGCTTCATGCAGGCGTACGCATGAATGCAGTAGTCACAGCAAAACCAGTTCAGACCACCCAATTCAAAATCTTCCCGCCATCCTCTTCACGCATGCTCAAAAGCACGCCACATATATACCACGTGACCGCCAATTAACTTTCTCACCGCGTGCGTGCTCCGAAAAGTACAGCAGACGCAGAGAAACCCGCGCGACTTTGTTGGTTAGGTCGCCAGTCACACACGCGCGCGCGTGTCCGCGACAAAGTGAGAGGTGCATATATATAGAGAGTGAGACGCGTGCAGGCAACACTTCGCGGAGAAGAAAAATCTTCGCACAACGAAAAACAAGACTTTAGCAGGTTTTCGTAGAGCGAAGTGAGTGAAAAATGTCAGACGCGCCAGCGGCTGTAGTAGACGGCGAGGCCGGAGCAGGCCCACCGAAGACAGCCAAGCAACTTGAGAAGGAGCGCCAGAAGCTGGCGAAGCTCGAGAAGTTCAAGCAGAAGCAGGAGAAGAAAAGCGCTGCCGCTACCGGAACTGCCGATGCCAAGGATAAGGCAGAGGTGCGTTGTTTTCTGTCGTGGTGTTGACATTCACGTGGGTCACGACTTCGTGGATGTCCTCGTATACCCATATGGTGCGCGGGTATCCTGTACGTGAGGTTCGCGCTAATCTCGTTGCGTCAGCCGCTGGAGTATAGCGCACGTTGAGGTTCTTAGTCATTGTTGCTGCGGGAGATGTAACGGTTGTTGAATGCTGTGCAATTTATGTTTAGTAGGGTAGAAGTGAATGTGCGATTTGAATTTGCATTTGATTTTAAGGTCGAGCTATATATCAGCTGATGCATTGTTGACTTTCGAAATTCAATAAGAAAATTCGTCTGTTACTACTGGAAGAAAGGGATATTTAATGATTCAATTGTTACTTTGATTAGCATCAAATATAATTATTTTATTTGTTTATATTATTTACTGTTTAATACTTCTTTAAAGTTTACTTTATTGCCAATATTGTATTTATGACTTGATCAAGTTTTGAAATTGTGTTGTAGTGTGGCTGTTACAATGTGCTCCAAAATTAGGTGAAAGTAGAGCTGTCTACCTTTCACATTTCAATTATGATGAAATAGGTTTTATTTGATTTGAAAAGACGTTTATCTTGAATATAAAAAAATTTAATTATGAAAAAATTAAAATTATTACATTTTAAAATTTATTTAGAAACATTTCTTATCCAAATTGAAAAAAGTTTAGATATTAAATAATTGTTATTACTAATTATAAATTCTTTTTAATTTGAGTAACTTAGATATTTAATGAAAAATTCAAGTTTTTTATTATACTAAATTTCTACTTTTCACTTTTTATTTTATGTGTCATTAAAAATAATATTATACATTGCAGAAAAAACCTGAAAAGAAGAAGGAAGAAAAGAAAAAGGAATCAGCTGTATATAATGCAAACACTGCACCTGGAGAGAAAAAAGATGTTACTTGTCCCATGCCAGATGCCTACAGTCCGCAATATGTGGAAGCTGCTTGGTACTCGTGGTGGGAAAAGAGTGGATTTTTCAAACCCGAATACAATGTAAGGAAAATAAACAAACTCTGTCATCTCTATCAATTATAAATAGAAAAAAATCTTACACTTTTCAACTTTTATATTGCAGAGGAAATTGTCAGAACCTAATCCTAATGGAAAATTCGTGATGGTGATTCCTCCTCCTAATGTCACTGGATACCTTCACCTTGGACATGCATTAACAAATGCTGTAGAAGATGCAATAACAAGATGGTTTGTTTAAAGAAAAATTATAATAATAAGCTTCCATTTAAGTTAGAAATTGTATTTTTATAATTTTTATTTATCATTTTAGGAATCGAATGAAGGGTCGTACAACTCTTTGGAATCCAGGTTGTGATCATGCTGGTATTGCCACACAAGTAGTTGTAGAGAAGAAATTATGGAGAGAGGAAAAAAAGACTCGTCACGATTTAGGACGTGAAAAATTCGTCGAAAAAATTTGGGAATGGAAAAATGAGTAAGATTATATAAATTATAATTTTGAGGTATCATAATACTTTTTTTATTGTTTTGAATATTGCAATTCTTATTTATATTTTAATTTAGGAAAGGTAACAGAATTTATGACCAGTTGAAAAAATTAGGAAGTTCATTTGATTGGGATAGGGCCTGCTTTACAATGGATCCTAAATTGTGTAAAGCTGTTACAGAAGCATTTGTTAGATTACATGATGATGGTGTAATTTATAGAAGTAATCGTCTTGTTAATTGGTCCTGTACTTTGAAGAGTGCAATTTCAGATATAGAGGTAATAAAACTAAAAGTTTAATTTATATATTATTCGCAAATTAATTATTAATAATTTTGATCATTATTTAGGTAGATAAAGTGGAATTAACCGGTAAAACATTACTTTCCATTCCTGGTTATGATGAAAAAATTGAATTTGGAGTTTTGGTGTTATTTACCTATGAAGTTGAAGATTCTAATGAAAAAATAACTGTAGCTACTACTCGAATTGAAACAATGCTTGGTGATACTGCTATTGCTGTTCACCCTAACGATAAACGTTATTCGCATTTAATTGGTAAACACGCTAAACATCCATTTTGTAATAGGAAACTGCCTATTATAGCTGATACTTATGTTGAAATGGAGTTCGGTACAGGTAAGCAGAAAATTTAAATAAAATTACAAATATCTTCTTATCATTATTGAGTAAATTACTCACTTTTTACGTTTTATAGGCGCTGTGAAAATTACGCCGGCGCATGATCCTAATGATTATGAAATCGGCAAGAGACATAATTTACCGTTTATCACGATATTCGATGATGATGGTAACATAGTTGGAGATTATGGAATATTTACGGTAAAAAGTCTATTTATAATTTGTTAATTCAACTGAATATTTTTTGCACTCATTACTCAACATATGTTTAAATAATTTTAGGGAATGAAACGTTTCCATGCAAGGAAAGCCATAATTAAGGAACTAACAGATAAAAAATTATTTGTTGAAATTAAAGATAACCCTATGGTTGTACCTGTTTGTAGTAGATCGAAAGATATAGTAGAACCATTGATCAAGCCTCAATGGTACATTAAATGCGACGAAATGGCTGCGAAAGCAACCGAAGTTGTAAAAAGTGGAGAATTGAAAATTGTTCCAGAGCAGTTTAAGAAAACTTGGTATTACTGGATGGAGGGTATTAGGGATTGGTGCATTTCCCGGCAGTTATGGTGGGGCCATCGAATTCCCGCATATTACGTATCTGTCGATGGAGGTAACTTTGAGGTAATATTGCTGATATACTCATTCAAAATATTAGCATGTTCTACGAAATATAAAAGGTCCTACAAATAATTATTAATATTTTAAGGCTTCAGACGATGATCGGTGGGTGAGTGGACGATCTGAAGATGAAGCAAAAGAAAAGGCGGCTAAGAAGTTCGGTGTTAGCAAGGATAAAATTGTACTCAAACAAGATCCGGATGTATTAGACACATGGTTTTCATCCGGTCTTTTCCCATTCTCTGTTTTCGGCTGGCCTGATCAGGTAAACATTTAAACCATATTTATTTTTAGCAGTTGTTCATAATATTCTGATTTTATGATATGTATATGATTACTTAATTACAATTTTCAGACTGAGGAACTTAATGCTTTCTATCCTGGTACTCTGCTGGAAACCGGCCACGATATTCTTTTCTTCTGGGTAGCTAGGATGGTATTTTTAGGTCAGAAATTATTAGGAAAATTACCTTTCAAGTAAGTAATAATTCTGTTTTAGCGTAAGTAAATACTTACATTTTGAAATGAGTTTTAATTTTTTTTAAATTTTATTTATTTATTTAAAATCTAGAGAAGTATATTTACACGCTATGGTGCGAGATGCTCATGGACGAAAAATGAGCAAATCTTTAGGAAACGTCATCGATCCAATGGACGTGATTTGCGGAACAACTCTAGAGGTAAACCAATAATATATTATTGCCCATATTATCACTTTTATTAAACTTCTGTAATATTATTAATCATTATTATTTTTTTTATTTCTACCTAAAGAATCTTCACAAACAACTGTCGGAATCGAATCTGGACCCGAAGGAGCTGAAGAAAGCGATCGAGGGCCAGAAGCGCGACTACCCACAGGGTATCCCCGAATGCGGCACGGATGCACTGCGTTTCGCCCTTTGTGCCTACACATCGCAGGGTCGCGACATTAATCTTGACATTCTGCGTGTTCAGGGCTACAGGTTCTTCTGTAACAAACTGTGGAATGCGGCCAAGTTTGCACTTACCTACTTCGGCGATGGTTTCACCTACGACGAGGAGGCGGACGTGAAGGTGAGAATTAGCCAATAATCGTTATGGATTGTTTGATCTCTCTGGAACGGAAGAAAATTAACTATATTATTTTTATAATTATTACGGAAGTCGCGCAAAATTAAAAAACAAAATTTTCAATAAGTATGAAAGATAGATTTGTTATTGAACAATTGGCTATAGCAATCAATCAAAAAGAATTCGAGCATAAACAATTTTACCTACATACCTGAAAACTTTGCTCGTGATGATCCGCCTGTACACAAAATATAACCATAACACCGATGCAGCGGCTCGTGGCGATGGTCGACAAGAAAGTCGTTGACGAGCGCAAATGGTACCTGCGCACCATCAACGAGCCCTGCGTGCAGAGCTCCTTGGACGCCTACCTCGGCGACTATCCTTATCTGGACGGTTATACACCCTCACAGCTCGATGTCAAGGTGCACGACGCCGTCGTCACCTTAGGCTCGGCTCTCGACTTGAAACGACTGCCACATCTGAGGCGCTGGCGGGAGCACCTGAAGAGTTTCGGGAGGGACGAGAGACTGGACTTCCGAACAGAAGACAAGCGGATCATGTCGTACTGCGAGATTATGATAGGTGGCGGGGGAGAAGTTGACGAGGATACGGGTGGAATTCAGGTGACGGAGAAAAAGACAGAGAAAGAGGCCGATGACAATGGAGACCTGCTGTATTACCTGCACGAGCACTTCCCCTTGATGTGCACGGTTGAACGTTTTTGTGCTCGTGTCACCCTGTATGCAAGAACCCTTATTAGTTAGTTATTAGTTAGTAGGTTATTATGATTTTCACATTTGTTGATTTTAAGCTTATTTTTTATGTTTTTTGGAAGTATAGATAACAGCTATTTTTGTCATGGCATTTTATCGGTATTGTATGATTCGGTTGCTATCGGTTCAAAAATTGCCAAGTTATAACGAGAATGACTAAACTTAGAACGAGTTACAATTAAAAGAAAGTTAAAACTTTATCGTTATCGGTTAACGATATATAGGCTGTAAAAAAAATGAATCCGTAATTAATCCAAATTAGCAATAATGACTTTATAACAAAAAATGATGTCTGTTAATGAGTGTTATTGATCATTGGCAATTAATGTTTCAAAATAAATATTTTTATTTATATTTTTTTAAATAATTTGTTGTAATCCTTCATGTTCTATTATAATTCTTATAGGTAATTTAAAAAGTATACAAGAGCTATGATATTTTTAACTTTGTTTTATTTTAGTTTTGATAATAATCGATGGCGTTAATGTAAAGGCGATACAAAAACGTTTACAGTGTACGTTTTCAGCTACTGCATGTATTTACTCTTATAAAGCAACAAAACATTTCGGAAAATGATCATTGTATAATAAAATATTTCCATGCCAAACCATGTAAACTAAAAACACATCAACAGGGATTACTAAGCCATCCTTTATCAAGCATGAAAAATTTAGCTCGCCACATTTTATATTTATTTTTTAGGTTCATTTCAATATTATCTTCCGTATCATATATTTTTCCCTTTGTTTTAAATTATATTTATTAGTAACACTTTTTTAATTGCTATATCGAAGTAATATTCTTTTTAACAAAATTGTTTTTCTAAGAATAAAATTAATTTTCAGCTCACTGGAAACGAATCAAATATTGATTTGTGGATGCTCTCGCGGGTGAGTTACGCTGCCAAAATCTGTGACGGAGGTTTCGCAGAGTACGACTTCAACGGCGCTACTACAGCTTGCTACAATTTATGGCTCTACGATCTATGTGATGTGTACCTGGTACGTCTTAAATTATCTGATTCCAATAATGTCTTTTTTACTAATTCATCATAAAACTAAACTTTTCTTTTACTTTTCAGGAATGCCTGAAGCCTGTTTTCCAAACCGGAACGGAATTGCAGAAGCAGGCTGCTCAACGTGTACTGTTCAAAACATTGGACGTAGGACTGAGACTACTGAATCCGTTCATGCCTTTCATCACAGAAGAGCTTTATCAACGTTTACCCCGTAAAAAGTTAATGTACCCCAGTATTTGTGTTAGCCCATATCCCACTGCTGCTGAGGTAGTTATTTTACAATTACTTGTGCTGTACCTTAGTTAATTTTAATAATGACTCTTGTTAAATTTAAACTTTTAGTGTAACTGGAGGAATGAGCAGTTGGAGGCGGATATTGACTTTGCCCAAAAAATCATCAGAAGTATTAGATCGTCAAGAGGCGCTTACAACATACCAAATAAATCGAAGACCGAAGCTTACTTCGTCTGTCATGATGCAGAGCACAAGGATAAAGTTTCCAAATATTCGGACGTCATTGGTACGCTGGCGTATTCAATTGTCCGGTTGGAAGAGGCTCCTAGCGGCTGTGCAATCCTCACTGTTTCGGATAAATTACAGATACATCTGCTCTTAAAGGTATTGAATTTTTGTTTTCATATCTAGTGCTGTTGTGAAGTATAATGCTCACCAATAATTTTATTTATTATCCATGACAGGGTTTGATTGATCCCGTTAAAGAGTTAGAAAAGCTGAAAAAGAAGGAAGAGCAATTATCGGCGACAATACAAAAATTAAAGCAAGCTATGTCTTCTACGGATTATAATGTTAAAGTTCCTGCCGAAGTGCAAGTGACGGATAAAGAAAAGTTGGTCACTAGCGAAGGGGAAATGGAAAGGTTAATTGAAGCTATGGAAGCTTTAAAAACGATGTGAATTTATAGCAATTTTTAAATAATTTTTCTATAAAATAAATTATGTAAACTATTTTATTTATTAATAAAATGCCTTGGATTTTTGGAAGAATCTCAAATATTTTTTACTTGTTTATAGAAAGATCTATTGAAAAAGGTTTAAGAATAATACGATAAAAACAAGATTTTTATTTTAAAATTTATTTGTGCCAATTTATGTATATGTATATAATATATATATCTATAGAAAGATATATGTTAACAAATATATTACACATTCCCTAAAAACGTATACTCAACAAAAGAGGAAAAAATGCGATACGAAAAAGGATTTCGATATTCAAGTTTGGGCGCATGTGACTTTCAAAGAATTGAGTATTCTATACGTCCTACATCTCCTTATTTAAAATAATCGCTCTATAAGTTTTTTCGGTAAGCTGACGAATAACTGGTAACGATACTTAATTATACAAAATTCAATTCAAGTAAATATTGTCGACAATCGCGGGCTAGCGCGATTTCATTTATGAAATATAAAAATCAATGCTTCTGAAAAAAGTGCATCATGATATATATAAATATAATAATATATAGTCTAGTTTTACTTTTGGAATGATCATTCTTTCATTCTCGAGCTATCGTTTATTCGATATTTATTTACAGAAAGGAAGAACACAATTGCCACATTGATTTTTCTCTTTGTCGATCGATGAGTAATTATTATGCTTCTAATAAAATTTTTCATAAATAATAATATTAATAATAAAATTAATAATAATGATAATTAATAGGATATATAAATCTCGAATTTACAGATAATGATATGTCGCATTCAATCGTGAATTTACTAGACTTGTGCAGGAACTTGTGCTGTTTGGGTTCCGATTGAGCTAACGTTGTTAAATATTTCTTAATATGTGATTTTCATTCAAGAGTTTTCGTTTAGCTTAATCTTACTCAATCTAAAAAGTTGGGCAACCTCTCAATGAAAGACTATCACCTATAATATATTTTTGGCAATTGCAATTTTATAAAAAACTTATCACAAATTATTTTTATTTTACAAATATAATACTCATTAAAATAATTTTGATTATAACGAAACTCATACACAAATACGAAATGAAAATAAACAATAGTATTTTATAAATCAATTTGATTACGAAACGATTCTTTAATAAATAATACATGATAAATGTACACTTTTACTTATAAAATTGCAATTATGAAAATTAATTATTAATTATTAATTAATTGAATGCCCAGCACTATTATTACTGAATAGTCAAGTTTAACCCTATGAATGCAAATATTCAGTCATTTCATTGGACCGACTATTCGTTGTATTTAAAACAAGACTTTCAAGCAGGCTATGTAGTGATTGACTTGAGCTTTTAAAAACATTTACTTTCTCCAAAATAAATAGCTCTGTATTTTTCGTATGCTAGCGAAACTGTGTTTGCATTGATTCAATGGACAGACAGATTCACGTTATCACAAAAATTCCAAATTATTTTCTTGAAAAATCTTAGAAAATATAATAGAGCAGCTTCTTACCTTTTCCACTATAGGTGGATAGATATTCTTCAATCACCACTGGTGATTTAAGAAAATTTTAAACACAGATGTAGCACTAAATAATCAAAGTAAAATATTAAAACAAATTTAGTTATACAGCATTATATACATAAATCAACGTTCGAAAAATTAATTTTATGAAATGACTATCGGAAGCTGCTCATTTTTGTTAAAAACAATGATAAATTATAATTATTTGTGTGAACTTGGGAAATCATATTTCCCTTTTAGAAATTTTATCATTTGAATGCACTAAGAATTTGTTGCACGGCTTTCTTTAATCTGTTCTAAATTTTAATTTATGTACTATCGAGAAAAGGCGGTTGGTGCATGATACAGCCATGCAAATTCACCAAATACATACATCTTTTTCCATTCGTTCGATGCGATAAATCAGAATTTTACTATAAACGACATTATAATTTGACTTAGACAACGTCGCTACGACTCTCTGATTTACAAATTCTCAATTGAAGAAGAATTGACTAATTACTTTTCATTCTCTTTTATAAGGCCTACGCGATCGCAATTGCTAAATTATTAGTTAATAAATTGTATCCGCAACTGTTGTAATATAAACAAATCAGTATATAAATATTGGATACTATATCTATATTACACCAACAATTTATCAATTGTTCTAAAAGAGCCTTAGAAAATTAGATTGAAAATAATTCTATGAGATGCGAAAGAACAATTTTTATCAACTTAGTAATACGTTTCTGTGCAACCTAATATAGTTTTAAAAGTTTTTTTTTAAACTTGTACCTAATGATTTTTAAGCAAAAGGTCTTAAGTTTATCATTTTTTTGATCTTACTTTTTATTTACCAGTAAATATAACTTACTATGATTGTAAATAAGTATGATAATTTTTTTTTGTAGAAAAGTACTACTGAGCAGGTAAAAACCTGTTTTAGATTTCCTCAGTTGAGCTAATTTTTTACTAATAGACAAACCAGCATTAGTTACAGTAGTCAAAAGATTTAACCCTGTATTTGAAATTAGGTAAGTTAGTCTTACTTTCCTCAAAGTATCAACTAATTTACTTATCTTTTTCGGCACTAAGTCTTATACAATAGATTAAAAGAATTACATACGGAAAGAAGCGTTGCGAAAAAGAACTTACGTTGGTTTGATTACTTACTAATATAATCAATATGAGGCCGTGAATACAACATAGCAATATGAAATGTTCATAACTAAAGTATCATTACTATTAGATCAGAATTTAATCTCTCAGTGACATATATTAATAGTAATATATTACGTTAATCATTAGATTGTAAATGCTATATAAAGTTTGATAGTTATATAAAAGAAGTATATTTTATAATATAAATTCATAAAAAAGTAATTTTTTGATCATAAAATCAGCGTATTTTTATGGTTAAACTAAGAATTTGACATTTGAATTGGATATGTTATAATATACTTTTTTTTTTATTACATTTCATTAATTTAACAGACAAAAACAATCATTCACGTTTGACAAAGAAACAAATTTATAGATCCAGCTATACCAGTAGCTGTACACAAAGAGCAATGTAACTAAATTTGACAATCACCACATCATAAATTTTATGACCAAAATTTACATTAGAAATATGAAAAGAAGACACAACGAACTGTACGAGACTAATGCTGGTTCGCCCTCTGTCCCTCTCACCGCGGAAACCCCTCGCAACCTTCTATATCTCTCTTGTTCTCGCGCGCAACTACAAATTGCAATTTCCGAGTCGCCACTACCCATTACTCGTCATCATCATCGTAATCGTTGCGCGTGCGTTCACTACTCGAACTTGGTCCAGTTGCTCGGCGACTTGACGGTCTGCTGAGCGCTGAAGGCCGTGTCGAAGAGCTTGCCAGCGGCTAGGCTGTTACCGAAGGGCTCCGGCCTCGGCGGCTGCTGCTGTGACATTAGCGAGGGCCTCGGGGTCGACGTCGACGTCACAGAAGATGTCATTGAAGACGACGAGGCACCTGACGACGAGGTGCCATTCGACAGGCTGAACTTGTTAAAGTCGAGGCCATATTCTTGCAGCAGGTCCAGGTCACCGATTTTTACCTGGAAGATTTATAATTCGTAGTCAAATATTGCACGTTAAATTCTTTTTTCAGTTTAACTGTAAATTTGATTTTAGGATGAATTTTTCGATCAAATTAAAAATTTTATGCAATTCTTTTTTTAATAACATATTTAAGGTCTAAATAAGATTGAATTTCTTCCATAAAAAACATAAGTACATATATGAAAATTACACAATACAAATATAAAAAAAATTACATTTTTTCTTTATACTGAGAAAAATTTTTAATTGAATCAATAGCAACTTTATAGTTGAACACATTTAACGGTAAAAATAGTGTTGAATATGCATAACTGCTGCTGATTCAATTAAATTTTTACGTTAGACGTGATTTGCAACGCAATATGTGAAGCACAAATCATTTAAAAATGATTAGTTTTGTTTAAATACTTGTTTTAGCAAAATTTAATAATGTTAAATCTATTCACAATAAAAAATATCATTGTGCAATTAAATATCTAATGTGTATTTTTTTATCCTACAGTACCCCTATATCTATAATGTTATCGTAAACTAACCCACATCTGTGAATCGTAAAGAGATAAACAAAAATTGTTTATTTGCATTTCATTACAAATGTTTTTCAATTTTCAAATTATTTTTTAAATAAAAAAAGAAAATATTTTTTCAAATTCAGATTAAATTTCACGAGGAAATAAAAATAACACGATAACGACAACTATATTTAAACAATACAATCGAGAGATCGAAAATATACGATGCGGTTATTAACAATTACTTTCATAACTCCATTATACTTAGGTAAAACTACTACATCATCTATATATATATATATAGATATATATATATATATATATTTCTGAAATCCAATTTTCTCATTAGCTTCTATAACTTGCAGCCACTAAATTACCTGAGTAGGCGCCGCAGGCTCCGACTTGCGCTGCTGCGGTGCGAAGTAGGGATAGAGCGGATTGCTCAAGCCTTCGCTCATCTCGGGCACGTGGAGCGACTGGCTCATCTGTCGGGACACACCGCCGCCACCACCACCACCACCTGCGGCCGACGACCTCGCTAACAGCGGATCGAAGTCGTCGTCGCTGTTGGTCGAGTCCAGGCGGATCAGATCCTGCACATCTGATGCTGTACGGTCCTGGAAAAATTAAACCGAGTGTCTTACGGTATAGGCTCGTCGAATTGATGGTGCTGGTTAGTGTATATATATGTCGACATTTGAAAATGTTAGTTTGCAGAAAGATTTTTCAGATTTCGTTACGATTATTATATGTAATTTTATGAATTAACAAAACATATAATATGTATAGTAGTCATTGGTATTTTATTCGTTATCGTGTGTAACGAATGAAATTTATATGGTATGACGACTATTTTAGTAATGGAGGTTTGTTATTTTCAATCGATCAGATAATAACCGTAAATAATTATTCTTCCGTGGATTGACGTTGAATAAGTATATTTAAACCGTCGGTGATAGAGTATAAACTTATTGACAATATGAACATTCTTAATTTAACTTTTCCGTGTCATATACATTTATTTTTCAATCGATGCAAGACACGCATATCTGTAAAAAGAAACACAATACATTACAATTGTATGAGAAATATCTGACATTCAACATGTAAATTTTATTTGACGTCTGTTTCAACGACAATGTACGTCTGTAATTTTGCTGAATTCAGTCATATAGCTAGTATTTCAAACACAATGTGATATTATTCATGAAATTATTCAGTGCAGTACAAATGAAAATGACGATATAACGAATTAACAATTTATGAAACCAAAACCAGTGATCAATATTAGAATACATCAATCGTGTTGTTAGTGGAATATACACCGAAACTTATACAGATATGCGCGCCCGACGAAGCCACGTATATTTATAGAATAGACTTCGTTAATTATTTCACAGTAATTTTAATAACAATCACATAAACGCTTGTGTATGATAAAATAAATAATACTCGAAAAAACACAAAAAAAAAAACGAAAAACAAAAAGTGCTCTCAAAGATACTTAACAAAAAAAAGGTAGGCATAGAAAAATATAGAGCGAGAGAGGAGATAAAAAAAAACGTGAAACGTAAATTAAAAATTTACCTTAGCGAGTGCAGAGCAGGAATCGACATTTTTTAATGGTGATTCAATGGGCAACTTATGGTTGTCGGTGCGAAAGAGAGGATTGGGAAAGCCGAAAGGATTGAGCACCTGACTGGTGTCGAAAGGATCGCTGAGGCTCTCGTTAACGAAAGTGTCGTTCAACGCGCCAGGATTAGAATAGAGTTCGAAAGGATCCTCCGTACGGAGTTTGTCAACAAAGTCTTTCGTGCTGTCAACGACAGACTTGCCTTCGACGGCAGGCTCGAAACTCACAGCGAAAGGATTGACAAACTCATGGGAGGAAGAGGACGAGGGATCAGTAGATTTAGGCTCGGTTTCAGGTTTACTGAGAGAGGCAGGCGAGGAGGCAGAGCCGGCGCCGATGAGAGGCGCCTTATCCGGCTGCGAGGACTTCATGTCGATAGAGTTCGTGCTCGATTTGCTAGTATCGTTATCGTTGCTGCTCACGTTGCTGGCGTTATCGTTATTATTGCTACTGGCGCCGGCATCGGCGGCGGCGCTCGGGGTATCGGATGGCAAGGGTAAGGGCTCTTTCGAATTACCCGTAATGGGCTTAGGTGTGGAGTGTTTGGGGAGCTGATAGTGCTCGTAGGGATAGTTCTGGCTGGTGATAGGCGGAGGACCGTGCCGCAAGCGCCCACCACTCCATGCAGGTCTCAAGCTGTCTAAACTGCGCACTGGCTTCAACTGCAAAACGGTGATATGCAACAGACCACACGCACGAACACGCATACACACGATAGATATAGAAAAAGAAATAGAGAGAGAGACAGAGAGAGAAACAGAGAGAGAGAGAGACAGAGAGAGAGAGAGAGAGAGAGAGATTGGTTGATAAAGGGAGAAAGAGTGTTTCTATATTATTTTTGTCGGCGGTGCGAGTCTTGGAGCTTATATATTCGAGAGGCATACGTCGATCACGATCTTTGCGATTATCGGTATATACATATATATATGGTTGCTGTTCGTGAAAGATTTGATGTTTTTATCTCGTTTCTTGTGACCGATAATTTTAGGTTTCAGAAACGTTATTAGAATTGCGAGAGTGAATAAACTGAAAAATGATGTCCCGAAAGGCGAAAATTTTAAAATGATTAGTCAAACGGGCCCGACAGGATACATGATAAATATTATCAGGACACGGACGAGTTCAGAGCGATAAAGTTTACATATCCTAGCGGGTTTCGTTAGAAAATGCGATTAAATTAACAAAATTGCCGGAATAGTGAAACTGTCGAATGTAGAATTTATTATAATTCAATGTTCTTCATGAGCGTGAAATTGAATTATCTTACACGAACAGGCAACAATGAGATAATGATGACTATTTATAGTACATAAGTTTACATCACTTTTCATGCAAATGTGCACATTTCAAAAGAGCTAAGAATTGTCTATAGACAGATTTTTTTTTTAAATTTGTATAATGCAGTAAATGTCTAACAAAATTCATTCAAACAATAAATGAAATAAAATAAAAACGTTAAACTTAGAACTTAAAATCTTATACATCTATGTATAATTGCACATGATGAATGATAATTGCAAAGGATTAAGAGACATGTGCTAAACAATTTCTAAACACGAATAGCAATATGCACGATATATAGGAGCAGCTACCACAGAGTCGAAGGAAACAAACAAGCACACCTTTTAAAGTTCAAAGACTCGTCCGCAGCACAAAATAATAAGCGCATGATTTTGCGGTCCAACGGGGAAAAAGACAGAGAGAGAACATTGGTCGTGAAAGACGCAACGATCATAATCGGATCGTGTTCGCTGACTCGGCTAGAAAAACACAACTAGACCAGAGGAGCGCGCGGGCGCGAATCTTATCATTAGCGCGCGAGAAACGCGACTGGCACTTAAAGCCTCAGTCTCTTCTCTCTCTCTTCCTCGTGTGTCGGAGTGCAAAATCCAGCGCATTATGCAATGGTACAATGATATTCCGTTTTCAGCGTTACAAATATAGCGCGCGACTGCTTGATGATTCCGCAACCCGCTCCCTTTGAGGCAACATGTGTATGTATGTATGCATGATATATATGTATTACGTCGGACAATTGTACCAGTATAAATATATTATTGTGATGCATGAACGTACGTCGTTTGGATCCTCCTTGCGTGGACGTCTTCCTCAAGAATGACGTAGATTAATAAATAAAAAAAAAGAAACATACACAGAAAAAAGACAAAAAAAAAGATCAACCAGAACACTGTTCTATGACATGCTGAGTGCTGTGTACGTCAGTACACACTTCGGTTACCGATGTGCGATATCTATGTATAAGAATGATGCACCTCATGCTCTCGAAGGTAAACACGAAAACCGGTATACGACGTAAACGCACGTGTACGCTGTAGTCGCAGTCAGTCAGTAAGTCAGTCACAACAGAGGCGTGCGTGAAAATGACGCGCGTGATAGATTTATCCACGGTCGAAGATGCACTGCTGGGACGAAGACGCAAAACAGCAGCGGCAGCGACGACGACTGTCCGACGATCAGTCGCAATGACGATGGCGATGCACGCTATCACGCGATGATATTCTTGTATATGTGTGTGAAATTGCAGCTGCGAGTGATAAGGGATATATCTCTTTCCTCGCGCGTGAGCGCTTTGCTTTTGTAGGTTTACTTACGCTGCGGTCCACTGGAGGCGTATTCGGGAAGATGACGTCGCGCAACTCCTGCATAAGATCGATATCTAGCCGCTCAGGCGGCGAGTCCTGCTCCTCTGGCGAGCTCGGGTTTAACGGCGAGTACTGCTTCCTGCTGCAAGAGTTAACGAGCATTTATGGATATGTACGTGGTGATGTTTGACACAATGGGTATTGATATGGGGCGATGAATTATGTTACGGGTTTGTGAGAGTTTTGATGAGTCCTGAATTTTATCGAGAATGATTGTAGGAAAATCCAGGTTTATGAATATATTATATAACGTGGATTACTTTTTTTATTTGTCTACATTAGAGTTTTGTAAGTGAAACGTTTAAAATTTTTTATATTCTTACTAAAATTATTTATTTATTCATATGCTTGTTAAATTATTAAAACCAAATGAATGATACTTTAAAATCTCTTAATTTTTAAAGCTAAACGGGAAAAATTCAGTTACCAAATATATTAAAAAAGAAAACGCGTTTAGTTGATAAAAATAGAACTCTTCGGAGCTCACCTAGTTTCGACATTACTATTCCGAAGTCGAAGCTCCTTTCGATAGCTCGTCGTGGGCGTAAGGCCACTTGGAGATTTAGACGGGGAAGCGAAAGATATTGGCCTTCTATCTAGCGTCGGAGAGCTCGGTGCCGACCTGGGCTGATGAAATCGCTTGCTATTGTCGCCTCTCGTTGTCCGTCCTGAAATATCGTCATTTCATTTAGACTACAATTTTGCTTGAAATTTAAGATTCAACTAGAAATTACTGTACCCATTCGTTTAAGGCCTTTATAAGCAGTTTTCATATCTTTTCCCTTATCCTTAACCTGAAATAATAAATTTATAATGATTATAATAACTTACTCTACTTTTTTATGATATTTTTTTTAATGAAGTAAACAGCTATCCGTACCGATTTAACTGCGTATTTTACAGCGGGATTTGCCTGTAATACATAAAAGAAAATAAACAATTGCATTTTGTCGACTCTCAAGAAAAATATTTTTATTATTATAATAATTTTAAAAATAATAAATTAAATATGTAAAAAGCTAAAAAAACTAATTTTTGTGAATTAAATTTACCTTATCTTTAACACTACGAATAAAAGCCGACCCTTCTTTACGCATAGCGTAAGTCCATTCTCGATATTGTTGCATAAATTTATTACCAGACTTATCAGAATAATTACAAGCTTCCATTTCAAACTCGTCTGAGAAACCAAGTCCCGAGTTCAGCATATGTAACCTCTCCTCGATAAACTGTAATTATAAGTAAAAAATTAATAAAAAAAAAATGATGTATAAACAATTAAAATAATAATTTATACAGCTATTCGCGAAATAAGCAATTGCTAATGTTTCAGTAGCCTCTTAGGAATATTTCCTGCACGAGTTAAACTATGCTTAATTGCACGATTTATTTGTTTTATGATTATAGTATCAAATTTTAGGCGCGTCATGACTTATAATGAAACATTTGTAAATATTTATGAGTTGGATTTGATTGAATTACAGTTTATGACTTTTATATTAAGGCATATAGGATCTCTTAATTTAACAGTGCAGTTTAATTGAACTAACCGGTGATAAATTTACGCTCGTTATACGTAATTTATGTTTCATCAAGACTAGTAAAAATAAATAGTATTGTAAATGATCATACAATTTTTATTCTAGCATAGATTGATTTTAAGAATGCCGCATAAAGTTCTTGACACTAAGACAAAAATTGTTCGGTTTTATAAAGCGCGATGGCCTTTTTTGACTACACAGCTGCGTTTTGAATACGAAGAATGATTAGAAGCTTAATTTATTACAACTTTTTTCTACGGTTAGAAGTACTATTTATTAATTAATAGATGAAGGTAATACCTGTTGAAAAATCTGCAATTCCAACATTTTTCTAAGGAAGGGTTGCATAGAAAGGGGCCTACTTTCGACGAAAGCATCCTGATCGAACGTTATTCGCACATGGTCGTCATTCTGGCCTTGCTGAAGGGTTAGTGCCTCTCGATATCCAGCTGTTAATTGAACTAATGCACGCAAAAAGGCTCTGGATACTTTATCGCCAAGGAGGTCAGTCTGGTTCAACGCTCTCCTCAAATTTGTTACCTATTTCGTTGAAGAATATTATAGTTTATTTTACTGAATTCTTAGTGTTAATTTAGATAGATTTTTTAATTTACTTACCACGTCTTGTGGTAAAGATTCCAAATCTTGAAATGGAGATTCAATCGTATTATCGTCAGCGTTAAGAATCACCACTTCTCCTAAATCACTTTGTCGTACCCGCTATAGAAAAATGGATTATTATTAAAATTAGTATACTGCTATGTTAAAATAAATAATATTGATGTATAAAAAAGAACATAAAATTATATCAATCGAATTATAAATTTTTCGAAATGTTAAATTATTCTTTTTCTACGAAAATATATTTTTTCCGTCTTAATAAAATTCGTAAATAATTTAACGAAATATACCTTAAGAATTGGTATTGGAACCCCGATAAGAAATGGCATAGGTGCTAATAAATAATCCATTAATGAAAGAGGTAAGACTGGTATGTATATATGTTGCCAGATCATTGGGTAGATTAAAGCGTTACAGGCCTGCACACATGCACTCAATCTGGATAACCTTTTTGACGTGAATATAATACGCCTTTCATATAACATGGAAGCAAAAACCATCATCATATTGTGGGAATCAACTGCGTTGAAGTACTCCATCAGATTCAGCTGCAATAAAAACGTTTAATATTTCAATTTCAAGATTTAAAAGTAATTTTGTTAATCTTTACAAGTAGTCATTTTATTGTAACTCACATTTTCTGGTATACTTGGCAATTGAAATTGCTTTGGCCTTTGGCAGACAAATATCTAAAACAAATAAATTAAAAATAAAATAAAATATTTTTATAATTATGTAATAAATCTATTCTTTTTATTTTAAATTTAATGTTATGATTCATAAAAAGAGGTTTAAATTTATATAACTATTAAGATAATAAAATAAAAAGTAATGATGATGACTTGTTGATTTATATTAAGAGTGAAAGTTGCAATATCTAATTTCTATTTATGGGTAATAATGATTTTAACTTACTTCTTTGCAGTCTGGCAATGGAATACTGACTGAAGCTCCAGAAACTGGAATAGTAGCCTCATAAACTTCTCCAAGAAATTTCCATAAATCTCCTGCATTTTTACTAGCGGTTAAAGTTGCTATGTGATTTAATAATCTATAAAAGGCAATAAATAATAATTATAATTATTTATAATTAAGATTAATTAAGAGGAAAATTTTATTTATAAATTGTTACATACTTATAAAACGTTTCATGCCATGGTAAAGCACTGAGAACGACTAAAGCTGTTTCTGTCTTTGGATCATGCCGACAAAATCCAAATGTCCATTTTGAGTCAATACTCGTTAGGACAAATGAAAAATGTTGTACTACAACACTGAAAATAAAATAATTAAATATTATTTTCTCAAGTGAAATTGAAGAATAATATGTAATCCCTTATAATAAATAATTACTCACTTTTCAATTTCACATGGATAGGCAAATTTAGGAACAGATTTAAGTACCTCTGAATCATTGTAAGATTCAGGATACCTTTGGAGTATCCATGCTGCCTTTTCCTCATTTGGCTGAGCTACTTCACAAAAGCACTCAAATAGCTGCTTTACATTTTCCCTGTAAAAATAATTATTTAAAGAATTATTGATTTCATCCGTTTATAAATATCCTTAGTTTTATTATTTGAAAAGATGATTTTAAACGTTTTACTATTAACTGGTTAACAGAAATTTTATCATGAAAACTTTTTAAGCTTTTCAATTTATTTATTATCTATAATGAATCATATTTGTTAATAAAAATATTTTTTGAGCTGTTCAAAAACATTTTTGATTGCTAAATGAAAAATTCTGCAATAATTGTTCCTCATCAAGGTGTCTATAATCGGAAAAGTTTCTAATGTTTGCGCAAGCATTCCATTTCCATATATGCAATCTAGTAGCATGCAAAACGACTTTCTAATGAGGATAACCAATTTTTAACCCTTCCAAGTTGTTTTTATTGAATTATCTTTTAATATATTTAAATAAATAAAATAAATTTTAATATATTTATTGTACAAGTATAAAATATTATAAAAAAAGCTAAAAATTTAATTATTTTGCAAAAAGTATTTGAATAGAATATTGTTTCATTTTACAAAACAATCATAATCTCGTAACATGATAACTAAAATAAACTTAAAAATTCAAACAATTGTCAACTTTTTCAATGACTTTACAATACTGAACAGGTGTTTAAACATCATTATTTGCTTATTAATTTCTGAGTTGAATACAATCCTTTCATCAGCTATTATATTTCATTGACAAACATATTAACAAAAAAAGTTTAAAATTGCACTTGTAGAATCTATGAAAATTTCAAAACTCCAGCTGTTCTGGTTTTCAAAACCTCACCTCAATCTGGATCCCATGTCGATATTCTGTGCGCGTGTATATTCTCCTAGTGCAACAGTCCAAGCATCGGCTTGTCATCATTGCGTTGCTGGCCTTTAAGCTGCAGGCGCATCTCAGCAACAGCCGGCAGACAGCAAACTTCCTCGCAGGCAGTCACAAGCATTGCATACCAGGTTTATTTTAAAGCACATATGTGCACATACAGGGGCAGGATGTTTCTTTATCCTCTCTATCTCTCTCTTTCTCTCTATTTGCACAGCTCAATTGCACTACTGCTACACCACTGCTCTCCCTCACACATGCACTTGCCGTCGTTGCCGCCGCTCTTCTTCTTCTTCTTCTTCCTCCTTTGCACTTTCTTCCTCTCTACGCGTATAAATCACGGCTCCACGCGTACTGGAGTAGACGGCTTGTAAACGGTGCCTGGTACTGCCGACGGCAGCCGAGAGGAACGAAGAGCTGGAAAGGAGAGAGAGCGAGACAGACGTGATGCGAACGATACGGAGCGAGAAAGGGAGAAAAAGAACGAAAGAGAGAGAGAGAGCAGGCGAGCAGAGCGCGCTCGAGAGAAAAATACAACAGCGACCGAGAGTGGGAGGACACACGGCTACGTGACGTCACGCCGCTGTTATTCCTTCTTTAGCGCGAGCGAGGTATATAGGTACATATTACCTCCGCGATTCTCCCTCTCTCTCGTTCCCCGTGTCCGCTGCTACAACACCGATGTGTAAGATGTACTCACGGTTGGGAGGAGATGCTGCGAAGAAGACGATGACATTAGCCGATGAATCATCGCTGCTCTGGAGAGCAGAGCGCGCGCGGCTTGCTCTTCTTCGATCCACCGGCTACTCGCGCGAGACGAGACACGCACGCATTATACTGTATACACCACCTCTCTCTCTCTCTCTCTCTCGCGCTTCATGCAATGGCAATAATACCAGTGCGCGCAGCAGCAGTAGCGTCTTCAGTTCGCGCGTGCTGACTGCTAGCGCTTATGTTGCACACAGCTGATAAGGTTATGACGTCACGCGAACGAGGTTATGACGCCCTTGCCTTTTAAATCGGCCCGCGCCTAGGGACTTTTCACTTTTCCATCACTTATATATATAGTTCTTTTCTTTTTTTTCCTACGATGAAAATGGAAGGTGGGAGGAAGTGGCTTCCGGTTCCGGTTTTTGAATGTAGCGGATAGCGTGAAGAAAGAGCGAGAGGGGGAAGATATTTTTTCGCGTTTTGCTCTACTTCTTTCGGTGATTTCGAGGCAAAATTGAAAGTATATTATGGTCGCGATGGGAGAACAACAGCGGGAATCGAGGATCGAGGTCGATGGTTTCGGATTCTTGCCCAGTGATTCATGCGAAATTGTGCGCAGGTACCTATATATTGTTTGGGGTTAATTACCTTTAATTTAGAGTTCTAGGTTGTAAGTGAATAGTAAACTATGTATAAGAGAAAGGATTTTCATATTTCAAAATATATCTTTTGGAATACTCATAGATATTTCTATTATGAAAATGCTTATCTATTTTGGTGAATCATGAACTGCGTTTCGGATTGACGAAAATAAACTATAATTGTGATAATTCATTAAGGAAGAACGTTATTTAACATATTACACTAAAATTACAAGATAGCTATTTTTCTGAACATATATTTGTACGAGATTCTTAGAAACACGTATCACTAAAAACATATTTAACTTTGCAGATACACCATCACAAACAAGAACAATGCCTTCGTCAGATTAATGAGTTTGGGCGCTGGTATACAGTCGATAACGATTCCAGATAAAAATGGCCACATGGCTGATGTTATTCTTGGATTTGATAATGTTACCGGTTTGTATATATATCTGCGCATATACATCAGTGCATTCTTACGCAGCAGCGAAGCATATATAAATATGACTAACTGTAAATAATTGCTCCGTATATACCTACGCGCCTTGTTGCAGGCCAATGTCTGTAAACGGATATTATTTTCTTATCAGCCGGCTTAGTGTACATCAAAGTGTGCACATTGGAGTAGAAGTAATACTGCGGATTTATTTGATTATTTTCTGATGGCGTAATATTAGCCTTATATCACGTTTCAAAGCATATATAATATAGCAGCTATTTTTAATTTTTTACATTCTCGGATGGAAGTCTGCGGTTTGAAGCGAAATAAATATCGCATAAAACTCTCATGATGCTTCAAACTGCTATATTTATACTCTTTGCATATCATTCTAGATAATATAAATATTACCAAATTGTTAAATGCCAATTCGCACAAAATGTTAACAAATTTAGTAAAAAATACGAATTCTCACACTAGACTACCTGAAGCACCGATACATCGGCAGAATAGTCGGCCCGGTCTGCCGACCCTTCTCACTTACGTCAAACGATCTTAGCGTCGACGATGATGTTGGCAATTTTCTCGATCTCGTCAACTGGGACTCGTACGTCCTGGACGACCGCGTGGTATGACAAGAAATCGGCAGACATGCGTCATTCGCTTTTTTGTACTATTTTTTATGAGTTGATGCGGTTCAGCGTAGGTGATGACGCACGTGAGTCGCGCGGGTGAGCTGATGGTGCAGGTGACGTACGATTGGGACGACGAGGATCGACTTCACGTCGACGTGCGTGCCACGAGCACCAGGTCTGTTCCCGTTAACATCGCCAGTTGTTGTCTGTGGAACCTGGCTGGACATGCAAGTGATTTTTCGTTGCTTTTCAACTTTAACGTTCAGAGAATCTTTAAGTTCTGGACATTTATTTTAGTTTCATTTTTATTTGAAATCTTTAAAACGAGACAACATTTTTTTTAACATTTTTAAAAAATCAAATTAAAAGTGCTCGTAACTTGAAGTTTCCAGAGCGTTATATACTTAGAGTCTATTATCGCGGTATTTTTTATAATTTTTTACTCTAAGTTTGAGATGAATAAAGCTCTTACTCAGAATCACTCAAATTTGTATTAGAAAAACTAGTGAAAATGTTAAACTTTGGATCAGTATTAAAATATATTGTACTGTAAAAGTTTATTTTTTTTTAGAAAAAAATTAGGAAAAAGCTTGAAAAAATTAATTTACATCGAGTCTTGCAGGGGATGGGTCCTAAAGACCTGCAAACTCACGTTGTCACAGTTAACGCGGATAAACTGGCCGAACTAGACTTAATCAAACGCATTCCAACGGGCGCAATCGAGAACGTCAGCAAAACGGTGTATGATTTGCGTTACCCGACTCGATTGAATTCAAAACAGTTGTACAAAGTTCCAGGCGGCGGTTACAACCATAGTTTTTGTATTACAAGTCCCACTGATTCTTGGCCCCATCGATTCCACGCGAGGTAAATATTTCAATTTAATAAAAATCGAAATGCTACTAATAATAGCTATTATTTTAAAGAATGTTACATCCATCGTCTGGTCGATATTTGGAAGTCTATTCTAATCATCCCACAATGCAAATTTATACGGGGAATGATTTCCCTGATCCATCAAAAATTTATCTGCCACGTCTAGATGATGGCGACGTAAGTTTAATCTTTTTAGTTTTCTTAGTGAATTCATCTGAAAAATTAATTTTTTTTTCCTTTTCTTTAGAATAATGCCAAAAAGAATATGAAACAGTCTGAAGTAAAATTAATCGGAAAAGAAGGAATACCATACATACGGCATTCATGTTTCGCCTTGATTTCTCAGGGTTTTCCAAACGAGTTGTACTGCGATAAACTCGTTGCTAATATTTTACACCCCGGCAAAGTTTATATACACAGCATAGCTTATGGCTTTGGAATAGTTGAATAATTTAATTTTAAAGGATGGAGATAAAAGAAAAAACATATTTTAATCGAATAAAGTACGTTCAGTTTATTCAGTCGCTAGTACCATCATTGTCTAAGATGCATAATTCGCACTAGTCATTATGTATTACAAAACATTTTTGTAACTTAATCATAAAGTCTTCTTCACGTCCAAAAGGCTTTATAAAATATCTTATATACATGAGGATGCAAATGATCGGGTTTATCAAATGTATAAAGTTAATTATTCGAGGGTTTTTTGAAAGATGTAACGCAAAAAATTAAAGAGTTTAATAATAAATAAAAACACAACAGAATGGACCGTACGAAAAGATGAATATAGTATCAAATGAAAAAATATAAATCTACAAAGTACAAAAAATCTGACTTTTTATTTTACATAGACAATTAATTATCCAACTTTAGAAGTCAGCGTTACATCAAGCTCATGAAAATATTTACATTTGGCGCTTCGTACTTTCTTGCACTCGCGTTTCTTTTTATTACACAATTTGAAATCTTTAGTCTTCCCAGTTCATTAGAAAAAACTCTATCATGTCTTTGAAAACACACATTGTTTGCAGCTCGAGCTACAGATAGCAAAAAGAAAATGTCAAGCCAGTTGCACTTGTTCTAGTTATCAGCCTCCTTTCTCTTCTCCTTCGGCGTTAGACTCTCCTCTGCGTCCGCGACCTGCATTTCCTTCAGTTGCACTTGTGCTACGTCTTCAGTCTTCTTCTTATCAACGTCGTCGATGTTTCGCGACCAGGAACAGCTGCGTCGCCCCGGCGACTTGGGCAGTGACCAAGTGCTACTGCGCGAACGTCGCCGCGGCGACTGCGTACGAGATTTGGCGCGCGTCACGCGTACCTTGGGACTTAATCGACTCTGAGCTCGACGTGGTCGACGGCGCGACCTGGACCGTTGTCGCGAGCGAGAACGACGTCTCGAACGCGACCGACTGCGTGACTTTGATCTGGATTTTGTTCTGTAATGAATTTAAATTTTAATGAGATCATAATATTAAAAGAGAATCGGGTATACGATAAATTGTCTTTCAGTTATTTCTTAAATGTTAAGTTTTGTAAAAGTTGATTTAATAGAGGAGACTGAGGTAAACCGGACTCCCGGGCAAACCGGACCCCGTTATATAAAAAATATAGTATATTTTTAAAAACTAAACTGGGCATAAAAAAGAGTAACAAAAGAAGATAAGTTGACATAATACAAGGAAAATGTTGGTAATAAAATAAAAAATCTACAACCGCTTTACGATTTTCGTCAAGTTTGATGTAACTTCTTCTGTCTATAAAAAATTTCCTTACGGGGTCTGCTTTGGCCCGGTCTCCCCTACAATTATGAGAATAATCTAAAATCTAAATTATTTAGTAGTGAATTTCAATATCTTTTATAACATTAATTTTAGAAACAATTTATCTACTTTTTGTTAAATTATGTATAGCTTTATGATAATATAATATATTCAGCTTTGCACCATTAAATCCGATCCAATGACTGCCTATGAAGTATGCATATAAAATTTAATGTATTAAATAACGCCGTTAGATCAACTGTAATTTTTGTTAAAAATGTATCTTATGTAATTATGAAAAGAAATAGATGTTTACTGAAGTATTGAAGACCTATGATCATTGAAGTCTATATCTGGTCCTAATTGATTATAACTATAAAATTGACTTGCTCACAATATATCTATTTTAATACCAGCTACATATTCACTCGTCTGAACTAAGCATTCAAAAAATGTATCACCATACTATTCTACGCGTGACGATAAAAACAGAGAAACCGCTGCAGCGGCGTTCCTTCTAAATATACTCTCGGCGCCAAAAATATCAAAACCACACATTGCTTACCTTTTTCTCGAGCTCGATCTGCGTTTCTTCGACCTCGATCTCAACCCGCTTCTGCTGCGGCTCCGTCGACGGCGCGGCCTCGACCTCGACCGCGAGCGCGACTTGCTCCGTTCGTGGTCACTGCCCAGGAAGGCCCGGTAATCCTGACCAACGAGATTAGCAAAGTACTTGTAGTACTGTTCGTTGTACTCCTGTGGATCAAAGTGGCCGAAACCACCGGGGCCGGGTCCGGCACCAGGTCGGAAACGGCCCCGACGACCGCTTCTACGACCGCCACGCAGTGAGCCGCGCAGCGCTGGTGGATAAAGTGCAGGCAGCGGCATCCCCGAGTTGTAATACCACGGACCGGGTGGTGGAAGCCGAGAATAAACGTCCGAGAAGGGCAAGGCTGGATCTGTTAAATGTTGAAAAAGAATAATTTTTAATGAGAGAATTTTGAGAGGCAATCGATTTGTATTTCGATGTTTAAGTATGAATACGGAACGAATCTTTTTCGAATAAGTATAAATAATTACAAGGATTAAGAAATTTAGGGCTAAAGCGAAATTTCGAATAAATTAACACTTGTTTTATAATCTCAGTTTACTGGTATGATTGTTTTATTAGATCCTCATTTGAACAAGATAGCTTATTTCTAAGTTGTAGGTTAAAAAAAGGCGCTTTAATGTATATTTTTTATCAGCGATTTCAAATATTCCGGGAAAAATATTCATAAATCAAATTTGGCTGAAATAAAACTTTATTAATAAATTTTTTTTTAACTTACCCGTCGATAAGGCATTCTTTTTGTTTTTTCCTGCATCATCCTTACTTTTCTTTTTATCCGACTCGGAGTCGTCTGTAGCATTATTCGTCTTTTTCTATTAAAACATTAAAAACGGGTTATAGTGAAACAATAATAAAGACACTTAATATGACATTCTGTTTATTTGTATTTAAAGCTTACCTTTTTCTTTTTTTCTTTCTTATTCTTTTTTTTAGTTTTCAATTTATCTTTTTTATCTTTTTTCTTTGAATCATCAGCATTTTCTTTAGGTATACCACTAACTTCTTTTTCTGATGATTTGGCATCTTTGATATCATTGGCTGTTTTAGGTCTGATATCTAGTTCTTTCTTCTCTACTTTCGTCTATAATAGTTAAATTTCAAACCATTATATGTATGAAATTATTATTTTTACTGCAATGTAAGGAAAAATATTATTTACCTTAATCCTATCAAAAAGCGCGTCTAATAATCTTATACTTTCTAATTGCCTTTGTGCTTTGATGAGTTTTCTTTCTTCTCTCGCTATTTTCATTGACACTTTATCTTCTTCCTGTTTGCGAAAAACAGTTATTGCTTTGCGTTTCCTTTTATCTTCTCTCATTCGACGTCGGCCCTCTTTACTTTTTAATTCTGATTCTTCTTTTTTTCTAAAATTTTGATATATTAATTATATAACAATATTATAATAAGGAAACTCAACAATTATTTTTTTTTAAGCTTAAGATTTACTTCATTTCCTCTCTTCTTTTAGCTTCCACTTCTTCTTTTTTACGTAATTTTTCAGCTGCTAAATTATCTTGTGCTATAAGACGTTTTCTCTCAAATTCTCTATGTGATACAGAACTATCACTCATGTGTTTGGTTTTATCAAAATCAACCTTTAATAAAAAATATAAATAATAAGTACTGTGTATTTACATTTTTCAGAGATTTTTCACAATGATATTTCAAGTATTTAATACCCTCTAACCAAATGTATTAATATGAAAGATAAAGATTACCTTTAAAGAAGCAACTAGATGATTTTTATCTTTATCTTTTTTAAGAAGTTTCATGCCTCTCAAAGCATCCATAGCCTTTATAAAATCCATATATTCTATATACTGTATGTATACATCAAAGAAGATGCCATCTTCATAGCTAAACTTTTGGATATTTGTTCCAAGTCTCATTCTTGGTCTGTAAGGATCTGCTGCAGGTACATCAATTCTCCGCAAACTACCCCATTTTTTAAAAATTTTGGCTATCAATGGTTCACTGGGTGTTTTTCCATCATCCTCACTGAACCATTTAATAGGAAGACCAGAAATGTGAATAGTGTCCGGTCTTTCACCTGCTTTCAACTCATTCATATGCTTAGCATCTCGAAAGTACGAATCCCAGGAATGTCTTGTTGGAAATTCATCCTTCACCTCTGCAGCTTTGACCTTTTTTCATAATTGAAATGAAAATATTATAGTTGAAATATAATAAACGTTAATACTTTGAAAACATTCTTTGGAGTTTATAATTTATTATATTTCTATCTTCTAGAAAAAGTACCTTTAAGACGTTTGGGAAGCCCGCCAGGTTCAGGCGCTGCCCGTCTAGTCTCGCCAACACTCGCTGAAGCCTGGATTTGTCCCCGAGGTCCGCCTCGAACCTGATGAATTCTAATGTGCTCTTGACGACTTTCAGGGAGGCAAACTCGTCTGGCCGAATCAACAGACGTAACTTCTCCATTACCTCCCATGTTGATATTGTTTTTCCTGTTTATATTGTAGTAATTCTCTGTAAAACCTGCTATTACTTGATGAAACATTAAATCAAAATCAAGACTGCGTTGCACCAGTTCTTTTATCTTCCGGTGATGAAAGCAACGTAATCCAGAATTTGCCAGTCTCCTTCTCCATTAATTTAGTAATTTAAAATTCTTTTTTCAATCAAATTGTAATACTTACTACTACATAATTAATTTACTTTTTAACATTCAAATAAATAAAAAAGAACTAATTGTGAAATCAAATTAAAAATAGCTAGTAAACACCAGCTAGTTATTAAAAAAAATCAAAGAACTTTAAAATAAATAGTACTAAATCAAAAATTTAAAACTATTAATAAATCAACTATGCTACGATCTTTAATGATCCGTCAAATGCAGCTGCAGTTTACCTGGAGTCTTCAGTTGTGGAAGATTAATGGACACGTGTATTTTAGCAATTGGTTTTAGATAAATCCCTCGTGTAGTGTACAGTGGCACTATGTCGCTGAGATCCCTACAGCTGCGAAACCCATTAACAACCTCTCCACTGGAAGTTTCACCTACCTTTGTACTATCGGTCATTGCACACAAGTGCTGTGAACCAACAAGTTCACACTAACCACTGAAAAACGCGTTCGATACATAAGGGTATTAGCAATCCATATCATTCAAACAAAAAAAATTTTGATTCATTACGGTAGGGAAGAAAAGAAACAAAAAAAAAACTGTGCGAAACTCAGTAGAGAGGTTGTTAGAGGTTGTTCGTGCAATGATCCTGAAATGCACTCTTTAACTTTCGCATTTTTTCACGACTTCCTTACTCTTCTTTGATCCTCTTGTCCGATGACCCGTTGAAATCAATCTTAATGCTGGTTTGTAAAAAAAATCTTGATTAAATTAAAAAATACTGCCGAAAATCGAGTGACGTGACGATGGGTAAAGCCTCGGCGGCCATTTTTGTATAAATTAGAAATTCAGCATTCAGCTATAGTGTATGTATGCGAAATGATAGGTGCGATAACAGACGTCGTAATGTAAGTAATGTGGGTAAATTTCGAAATAAATTACGAAGAGAGTATAAATTTTAATTGGAAATGACGATATACGTCATGAATTGATTTCATTTATAAAATAAATATTTTGTTACGTATTTAAAAAAAAAAAAGTTAAAGAATTTATTTTGAAATTACCGGTCTGCTGTAATTCACGGCGATCGATCATTGAATGCGAGTAAATCACTACATGAAAACGCACCTTTACTCGGCATTAATTTCATAATCTTATAACTTGTAAGTTTTCACCATTAAAGTTAAAAGTTAATTATTTATAAATTAATCTATTAATTAAAAAATGATGTAATATAGAATAAGTAATTACTAATACTCGTAAAGCTGTTCCAATCTAGTTGACCGTTTAAAATGTCGTTGGTACGAAGATCACAGGTATGGTTTTGAATATCTAACCTTTAAAGATTTAATTAATAGTTTTTAAACAAACTTTACAACTCATTGTCTGTTTTTATCGTATAAAATTTTAGCAATGGGCTACATTTGCTAGTGTGTGGCATGTATTTGATGCCACTTGGCAAGATCCATTTAAAAGCGCAGAATTAATAGCTCGATACCTTAATGGTGCACATAAACCAATTCAGCATCCAACAAGTAAGTTATTACTCAATCAAATCACTGGATATAATTGTCAACACATTAGTGCACAATAAAATTATAATAATAAAAAAATAATCCAATGTATTTATGAAATTTGGTATCAGTATTTTTAATTTTAACTTTATTGTAATATTTGTAATCTTTTATTAATAAAATTTATACATATTTGTTTATTTCTTGATTTTCAGATTATTGTTATGATCATGTTGTAGTTATAAATAGTAACGATATAGCTCTTAGAGGAAATGAATGGCAGATGAGAGTTTATTTCCACCATAATACTTATCATCGTGGTGATACATGGACAAAAGCTTGGGAATTACACAAAAAAGATCCAACCATGGTAATTGTTTGATATATTTTACAAATTATAAATATTATCATATATTAGCTCACACCAAGGAAATTTATTATTTTCTATATTAGTAATAAAATTATATAAATTACTTTATAATAATCTCAATAAAGATGTATAATAGGTCAAGTAGCTTAGTGAAAATCAAAAATGTATATAATTGTAAGAAACTATTAACAACTAAAAAAGTATATTCGTAGAAACATAAATTTTCAAAACAACTAGTCAAATTGTAATGAAGAATATATAAACTTAAATAGGTATAAATTTCAGTAAAAATATGTATGTAAATATAAATAAATGTAAAAAATGTTTCATTTACAGCATTTATACATACATATTGATAGATACATATGTTTCTTTACATTTATGGAAATATGGGTTTATTTGTTTTTTAATGATTGTTTTCTAAACTGTTAACTAGCATTAATAAATTTATACTTTTTATGAAGATGTAAAATTTAGATTTGTAAAAGTTTTAACTATCAGCTCTGAACTTAGTATTATAAATGATTATTTTTATAATAAGATTTTTTATTATTTTCAGATCGTACAAAAAGCAGTTTATAGAGCCTTAGGAAATAATTTGGGAAGAAGGTACAAATTTCAACATCTCCATGTTTTCCGGGATAATAACATTCCTGAAAAAATTAAGGGAAATATCAGTAACCAAATAAAACAATTAAGACCTGTACCAACTAGACTTGATCATATTTCTCAGGAACAGTTGGAAAATTTCCCTCAACTTTTAAAACTACCAGATAGCTATGTTTTGCAATAGTTCAAGGAAAAATAAAATATTGTTTGTTTCGTTTTTATGAAAGCATTTTTACTTCTTTTTCTAAATGCAACATACAATTTTGTGATACAAAACGTGTAAAGATAATCATGTTATACATGTGTTTTGTACAATTAGCTAAAAAGCTATATATAAATTGGAAGAACTATGAAACTTGCATATTAGTTACAATTGTGCCTAATGTCTCTTTTTTTCTGGTACCAAATGCAAATCTTTTGCTAACATTTCTCTTGTAACATACATCATTTTATCTTTATATTGTAAGTAGGTATCAATTGCTCGTTGACGCATTTCTTCCCAAGCATATACATCCCTAAAGAGTGGACGCACAAACTTTAGTCTTCCCTGAGATGTGGCAAATTCTAACGCTTCAGCTACTTTAGGCTCCCATCGAGATTTTAGGCATAGTCTTAACCATTGGAAACTGAAAATTAAAATTCATTAGAATTTAAAATTTTCTTAATACTTCAATAAAATTGTGAATTACTTCAGAATTTAAGTATAAAATAGTAAGTACCGTATTTCTGAGTTTTGTAAAGAATCAAAGTTGTAAAGATCATTCATTAATTTTAATTGATCAACTGTTAAAGTTTTATTATTAAGAACTAAGTCAGCTAAAAAGGCCTCCTTCTGATTCGATGTCCAACTTGTAATATCATTTTTATTAAATGCTGTAGCTGAATCATTTGCAATCCATTTAGCAGCAAGTGTTAAATATTCATTTGCCAAAGTAGTATCATATTTTGGAATGACAGGTGGTTCACCTGGTTGATGAAACCAAGCATCCCAATTCACAGTATCTAAAATCTTAAAATAAATATTTCGTGATTATATTTTTGTGTATATTCTTATATGATAGTACAAAACTATAAGATATAAACATTAAATTTTGATTTTATTACCTCTGTTTTATTTGAAAAATATTCATATAAATACTTCTTCCATTCTGTTGTATTTAGACTTTTAAATTTAAAATTATCTAAATAACTTCTTAAAAAGGGTTCAAATACTTCAGGCCCTCCAAGTAATTCTTCCAAATAAAATAGAAATGTATGACCTTTTTCATAAGGTACAGTTGAAAATGCATCATCTGGATCAATTCCAATTAAATTCGGTACAAGATCTGTAAGTGGATTTTTATCTCCAAGAGTTTTTATCTAGAAGACAAAAAAAAATTATTTTCTGGAAAGTTCTGTAAATGCGAATATATAAGTTTCAAATGGTTTTACTTCGTTCTTTAACTGTTGCAGTCCCATTAGCGCCTGAAAATGTCTCATTTTATCGCCATACATTCGTCCACCAATTTTCCTCTCGACGAAAACTGTAAAACCTTCATTTAACCAGAAGTGTTCAAAATTCGCATTTGTTACTAGATTTCCAGTCCAACTATGCGCTATTTCATGAGCGACTACATTAGCTAAAGAACGATCTCCAGCTAGTAAAGTTGGAGTGACAAACGTGAGACACGGATTTTCCATACCACCAAATGGAAAACTTGGCGGGAGAATTAATAAATCGTATATATCTAAAATTTTAATTTATGTTAATAAATTTTTGGGATACAAATACAAATTTAAGATAAAAATACACGTTTTATATAGATTATGAACCAAACGTTGAAGATATATTTTAAAATTAAACGTATGATAATCGTGAAAAATAATAAATTCATTCTGATATTTAAAATGAAAACAAAAAAATTAATGAAAAAAAAAATAAACGAAAATTTGATTATCTTAATACGTACGCCACACATATGGTCCACAAATGTCTTCTGCAGTCTTTAGCATAGTTTCAGTCTCTTCAAATTCGTAAGCGCTCTTGTCGAGCAATTCTTGTTCGGTCCATACATTTGTGCGGGGGCCAATCTGCTTAGAAACTAAAGCACCTACTGCTATTGCAATCAGGTATGATGGAATGGGCACAGGTTGGTGGAATTTGTGTACTTTCGTTGAGTTATCTACTTCTTCTACTCCGTCTTTCAAAGCAGACATCAAAACGTTAAGTTCTGCCGGAGCTCTTATCTGTAATATTCGTTGAAATATTTATAATTTTTAAACTATTTTTATAATCTTTGTACCGTTTTCAAAATTATTGCTTAAAATAATTTGCTACAATTGTTTGAGTAATAAAATGTAAATAATTCCATACCTCAGCGGAATAAGTAGCTTTAACAAATGGCGTGTCTTGGCATGGTAACATAGATCGTGCGTGTATAGCCTGAAAGAAAAATATTTTTTTAATTTCATTCTAATTATTAATGTTTATTTAATCTACGCAGTTGTCTTCGTCAAATATATATAGATTATATGTGCTGTACCTGGCATTGGGAAAATAGGTACGGGTGCTTCCCGCCGGCTGTTTGTTCGGGGGAAAGCCATTGTAACGCTGTTGAATCTTGCGATGTCCGATAATCGATTTTTATTTTGTATCTAAATTATACAATGAATGCATTAGATATAAAATAAATTTTGACGTTTTATATTAAATATTGAAAAATCAGTTTATGTTTTTCACTATAAAACGATTAGACTTCATATTATCACAGTTATCTCTTCAAACCGAATAACTATATAGAATAATATTCACCCGCAAGAATCATCAATGATATTACAGCTGCTATTTAAGCAAGGCAATTAATCTTTCATTATGCTGATAAAATATTGATAAAAACATTGCGGTTATTAATTGCTCATTGTGGTAAAGTTGCATGATATTTATTTTGATAACTTGCAATAACTTTTTTAAACAAATCGTGATTTTTAATTATGTAAAATTATTTTTAAAAACATTATTACATTTAAGTATAAATCTAATCATAAATATGACTTTATAAGGTCATTAATACTATAATATACGAGTGTTTTTTCCGTTACTCGCGTAAATATGATGACGTGGAAATAAACTCCGACCAGTAACGTTAGACAATGTGGAGATATTTATAAAATTGTTTTAAAATTTTTAAATAAATAAATTAAATAAATTGCGTTCTTTATTTCCGAGTCGAAAATCATAACAATAATCACCACAATAAATTTTTAAAAATATTTAGTTTCATGAAATAAAATTTATTTTTATCATTCCTATGATATCAAGGTGATAATAGAAGTAATCAATATTGGATATAAAGAATAGTTTACTTACTTTATTTTATCACCATCAATAATTGGTGTTTCTGGCAATTGAACACTTAGTTTTGATCCATAAGGTACACCTTGCTCAACACAATAATCAAGTCTGGATCCATCAATTACATTTAGAATTGACAGTAAAACAAGACCTCGTACATCCAAGATCTATTTATGAAAATATAATATATTAATTTGAAATTGAATTACTCAAAACTATTTTTTTTAATAATTGTTTTAAAAAAATTATTTATATAATCCTTTTTAAATATTTAGGAAATGCCTTTTTATATAGAGTATATTTAATATTTTTTTAATAATAAAACATACCAAAACATCAGTTTCTCCTTTTTTTTCAATGTCCAGTGTAGCACTTCCATCAAATATTTTTTTGTTAAAATCTACTTTTAGATTTAAATGAATGTGTGTCACAACCACCAAATCTGAAAAAAGAACAATTTATTTTTAACTTGCAGTTTTACAATTCTAGAAAACAATGACATTTTTTTCAATTAGAATCACCAGTTTAATTGCAGAGAAAATTTTTTTTTTAAAATTAATTTTTGTAAATTCATAATTTTTCCATATAAACACCTATAGAGATATAGAATTTTTGTCATAGATTCTTATCATATCATAAAGTTGAAAATCAATTTCAGAAAATTTTAAACTTAAAATCAGTAAGTACTTTGTGCATCACGCATGTAATTTATTTCTGTATTGCTATTATAACATAAAAATATCCATTATATGCCTATACAGTAAACAATATTGTACTTTTAAGCAATGTTTGTTGGTTTGGAGAAAATGTTCTACGTTCCCGCGAGATCCCTCGCTATATATACGGCCCGATACGCTGGAGATAAAATAGTCTTTATACGTGTCTAAACAAGGTACCATATTTTATTGAAATAAAAAAGATAATATTCAGTAGATATGGGATGCTCCGAAATATACGTAAATTAACGAATTCTAGTATGAAAAATGATTTGATAAACATCTACTAAAATCGCGAGAAAAAACTATAATAGCTGTTTATATATACATTGAACATGTTGTCAAACGTATGATCAATGGAGTACGTAAAGATCCGGGGCATGTGATAAATAATAAATACCTGGCCTGGAAAACGAATTGGGATCCGTCGGACTCAGAGCCATTTTAACATCGAGCTCCAAATTCTGCACAGAGATCGAACGACTGGACTCCCGCACGATGTCGATATATCCCTTTGCCGCTTTTATATCACCGGCCGCTTTTTCTATTATCAGTCCAGAAACGAACTCGTCGGTGCACAGTCATCCGGATTCCAGTTTCCCCATTCCCTCTCGCTATCCTACTCGCTATATGGCCCCGGAGAGAGACGCGGCTAAACTCTAGGCTAGAGAACGAGCCAGTTCATTGTCTCGGCCTGTCATCTAGATTAAGATCGGCCGTTCCATCTTTCGCCAGATGATACTCCCCGTGTCGACTGTTGCGACTGCCTAAATTTTATTTTCGCGCATTGTTGACACTGTTCTGGTGGGAATTATGGTTCAAATTTACCATTCGCTTTGATGATTTACAAATCTGCTTTAAGATTGCATTAAAATTTTATGATATTTTTTTGGAGCTCATCAGCTTTTCGTTTTATTTGTTTTGCCCAAATTGATTTTATCTCGTAAGTACTTAGTATGTATACGTGCGAGCTCGGCGAATAATATAGGCAGATGTGGGAGAAACCAGATATATGTATTTGTATACGTCGTCTGCTTAAGAGGAACGTCAAAGACCTGTTAGATTTTTATTTTTTTTTACATGGATTTGTAGATTTAGACCATTGTAAATAGTTAAGGTACTGAAGGTTTAATTTTATTTAGATATTTAATAAATATAATTTGAAAGTTACGATGGCAGTTTGCTCATGAAATTGAAAATATTTTATATAACCTCAACTTACGTTATTGTCGTTTTATTTTTTCTTTGTTATTAAAATTTTCATCCTAAATGCATTAACAAATTTCTTTCGTATGAAAATTTTTAAAATTTTCTTTTATAATGTGTAATTATAAAAAAAATGTAGTTATAAGGCTATAACCTTAAAATTTATACATTTATTGTATCTACTTATCTGTCTTTGTTTTATCCATTTATCCATATATAACATGATTTTACTGATTTTTTAGCTACAAAACTAATCGAAAATGTCAACTTCAAGTGAAGTTGAAGGTAATGGAGAAGGAGAAGCAAATGATGACTATTTTTTGGAGTTATCTACTGAACCTGTAAAATTTGAGCCCGTTAACGATGTTACAGATGTTTTCTTTGATGATTCCAAACAACAAGTATGTTTTATTTGGTTTTATGTTTTATTTTAGTTATCCTAAAGAATGTCTTTGATTCATAGCAATATATCAATCAACTTTACAAACATCTTTAATAAAATACATAACATCCCGGTGAAAAATATCCAGGTGGAAAATCCAGATGGATTTCCTACCTGGATATTTTTCACCGGGATTCATTGTGTTAATAAATTCATATTGTTGGAAATTGTATTTTTAGGTATTTGCAATCAGATCTGGAGGTGTTACAGGAGTGCTTGTTAAAGGACCAGAACATAATATTAATTTCAGAATGGATGATAAGGGTCCAGTTATTTCTATTAAGTTTTCTCCTGACATGAATATTCTTGCAATCCAACGAACTGTAACATCTGTTGAGTTTATCAATTATAATCCAACAACATCTTTAGATGGAATTGAATACTCTCAGTCATGTAAAGGAAAAAATGCCACTATATTAGGTTTTGTATGGACACATGGTAATGAGATATTATTTGTGACTGATCATGGCGTTGAACTCTTTCAAGTATGTTTATTTAAAAAAAAAAAAGTTACTACAAATTTAAATTTTTTAATTTTTTAATTTATATTGTAGGTTATTCCAGAAAAACGATTTGTAAAAGCTTTAAAGTCTTTAAGTTTAGCTGTAAATTGGTTTATATTTTGTCCACAAAGTCATTTGGTGCTACTTTCTTCAGGAACATTAGGAAATCAAATGCAAGCTTTATATATTACACTTGGAAATTTGCATAAGATAACAAAGTTTGAGAGTAAGAATAAAATGTTAATATAATTTATAATAAGTTGCATGGACATGATAAAAGATTATTTTTTTAGTGGAAGCAATTTCAACCAAGCCAGGAAAATTAGCAGTTTCAGAGAGAGATGTTGCTCTTGCAGTTTTGTATGGAATGCCTTGTATAATAGTTCTCCGCCATCAACCTGGTGATAATTTTCGATCTGTTGGATCAGCATTTGTTTATGTATATACAGTCCATAAGTAAGTTTTTATACTGTACATTTAAATTTAATATTAAACTTCTATAAAATAATTTATAAAAAAACTATAAACTTTGTGAAATTATAAAAGTATACATTTTATTTATAGAATTAAATAAAAATTTTTATTAAGAAAAAATTTTAAAAAGAATAAATTAAAAACTGATAGCTTATGTGTAAAATCAATGTATTTTTAACTAATAAATTGTAAAATTTTTTTCAGAATGGTGACCATAAAAAAAAGTCATATACTTAAATTAGATATGAGCGGTAGATTTGCAATTAATGTTGTAGATAATCTTATAATTGTTCATCATCAGGCATCAAAAGTGAGAATTTATGTTTTAAACGTAATATTTGATGTACAAACATAAACTAATTTGCATAATTATTACAGACGTCAATGGTATTTGATATTATGCTACCAGGCGTAAGTGATGGCACTGTGATTCACCATACTAGTGTTGCTCCATCTAAATCTATTAAACCATGTAGTATAAGAGTTCCTGGTCCAAATATATCGGAATATGTAAATCAACCATGTCAATTATGTATGTATGATTAATACAATTAATTATTCTTTATAAAAATTCAAAATTTGTATTTAAATCTTTTTTTACTACATTCATAGATTCTCCAAATTGGGTTGTTTTTCAACCAAATATTGTGATTGATGCAAAGCTGGGTTGTTTGTGGTAAGTTGGTTAATATTATTTAAGAAGTTTCTAATACTTTAACATTCTTTTCATAATTATTTTCATTCTTATTTTCTAGGTATGTGGAGCTGAAACTAGATTCGCTAGTAAAGCTTATCCCAGACAAAGTCAAACTTGTTGAATTCTTAATGCAACGAAAAAATTCCAAACAAATCTTAATTCAAGTTTTAAAAGATCTCGTTATACGAATGCCATCATCGTTAATTGATATGCCGGCAATTTTTGATAAACTTAATGCGGTGTACAGAAATCATTTAGAAAATGAAATCCAAAGTGTAATGGGAACACCTCTACAGAACAATACAAAAAATGTTAATGCCGTATCCGACAATTTCAAATACAAAATATTTCTTGATCAGAGCGATATGTACAGCCACATTCTTTCTAAATTCCCCGAAGATACGATCGATTCGAAAATGATAATTTGGGTACTTCTAGAATACATCAGGTATACTTCAGTTTTTCATAAAATGAAAGTCGTCGCGTCTTTCATTTTTAAATGTTTTCCCAAAATTCTCTTTAGTATTAGCATGTAATTAATAATTTCTATGAATTTATAGGTCATTATCCGAGCATGGAATACCCGTACAACATTATTTGCACGAGCTTGTGATAACGACATTGGTACATAAGCAGGCCTATTATCAACTGCATCAACTTCTTCAGTACCACGTCGTCGCAGATTCCAAACCTCTGGCTTGCCTCCTGCTTTCTCTAGAAAACCTCTATCCAGCTGCCCATCAGCTAGCCCTGGACATGCTCAAACGATTAGGAAATGCTCACGAGGAAATAATCGAGGTGTTACTTTCTAAAGGGCATATCCTGCCCGCGTTGCGCTATATCAGAAGTGTTGGCAGATCCGATCAAGTTTGTGCAAGAAAGTTCCTCGAGGCTGCCAAGGCTACTGATGATCCGATTTTATTCTATTCAGTATATAAGTTTTTCGAGCAAAGAAATATGAAGCTAAATAACACCACGGCTTTTGCTAAAAGCGAGCGTTGTCAAGCGTATGTGCAATACTTTAAGACGCTCTTTCAGGCGGTCGACAATAATGGGTGCAATTCCGACACAAACTCAATAATTTCGTCCATTTCGACATAATAATGTTCAGGAAGGCTTGTAAAATTTTGAGGGAATTTGAAGCGAATTTGATATGATGTATAGTTATACCCATACATTTTGTGACGGATCTAATATTTATGATTATTTAACCATTAAATATGATAAGCAAATTTATAATTTTAGATTATTTCAATGATTAAATATTCAGATTTTTACGCTTATTGTGTATGTGATCTGATTTGAAAAAGCGATTTGATACTGTATAGCTTAATAGTATATTATGCACCTAGGGCGTAAAAGTAAAGAATATCCGAGATCGTATGTAAATTATCACCCTCGCTTTCGGTTCGGGTGATAAACATGCGATCTGAGGCATTCTTTGTTTGCTCCCGTGGTACATATACGATTTTTTTTGCCTAGCAAGGCCAAAAGTACAATTTTTACGCTAGGCAAAAAAATATAATTTTTAAGACTGTAAAATATTAGATGCCTTACTTTACAGTAAATGTAGTAATTAGTATTTAAATTAAAGCGTTTTGAAATATTAGAAATTATATTCATTGAATTTTCATAAAAATTGTGGATTTGGATCATTTTTATTGAAATAAATTTTTTTTAAACAAATATTTATTTAGCTGTTTGATTTTATGGCAAAATAAAGCTTCTTATTCGTGGTTCTCTTCCATTGCCCTACTATACACTTTTATTTTGAATCCTGATTTAATGTCTCGTACATGCAAGTACCAAAGTGAAAATGTGTTATGTTTAATATTTCCCGTATCACGGTTTGCATTTAAAATAAAATTACGATTATATATTATGATGGATACATACGAAAAGTAAATCATTATTATACTCTCATGTACAAACTTTTTATTGTACATTTTTTTATTTATAACTCATGTTCTTTTTATCAGTACAATTGTATAGTTTAATAAATATAATATTTTTTATCAGGAAAAAGATCAACTTTTTTACTCATAATTTTTATATTGTGTATTATAAAGATTAAAATTTGGATTTAATCATCATAAATTAAATTTATATTGAACATAAAACAATGGATCTCTATATTGTAACGGATAACTAGCTCCCGGCTAGTGTGCAGTATCCGTACAAATAAATTAATAATTTGGGGAGGAAGATGACTCGAGAACGCGGCGGGATGATTAAATAAGAGAGCGCGACAAATATAAGACATGTAGGTTTATTGAACCATGATTCAACTATTACAAAGCGCGGGGAATCCGTGCGAGCTATTCTGAGCGGCAGTAGAGGGAGGGAGAGAGAGAGAGAGAGAGAGAGAGAGAGAGAGAGAGAGAGAAGACACAATGTTGCTCTCGGTTCGACGTCGTATTATAGTAAATAATATACAATATAGGCGATGGGAGAGAGAGGTTTGATGGAGAAGTACTCGTCCGTCATACTATTTATATTTTGATATATGAAAAAATTATTGCATAAAAAAATTTTACCCACCACTAATTTATGATATATTTAAAGATCCTTTAAAAACATATATATTTTTTTATTTTGAAATTTTCGATTATTTATTTTCAGGGATTTATTTTTATCATGTAGTATATTCAAACTGCTGCAACAGTAACTCCACTGCCAATTCTATATTTCTCTCTTTTTTAGTTTCATTTTTTACAAATTATCTCAGATATCTAATATGGCAAACTACCAAATTTTCTATGACGACATAGAATAAATCAACCCAATTTAAGAAAATTTAAGAAACTTTCAATCCTTCATATAATATGTAAATACTTTATGCGTAATTTTTTTGGAGTTTCATAAAGTATATCCGTGAATTTTCATAAAGTATATCCATTAAAAAATTATACATCCCCGAATTCATAAATTAATTACATTTACGATATTTGAATGAAAATTTACACCACGACAATAACAATTCGTTGTATGTTATCATTTAGAGATAAATTAACGTTTAGCATAACTATTATTTCTTTAGGTAATAAATTCATTTAATTTAAAACTTATTTTGTTTTAAAAAAATTCGCCACGTAAAAAAAATTTTAATTAGAAAAAATAACAATCCACGATTATCGATCGTATTCCTATCAACACATGAAACAGCGAAAGTGTCTCATTAACAGCCCAGCACGTTCAGCATTTTATGATTGTGATTTGAGGTCCATCTCTGGAGCGTAAAGAAGCTTCCAATAAGCATCGTTTCATTCTAAAGAGAAAATGATCAACCGTTATCGCGTCTTTTTCATTAAGAGGAAGTTGTTGCTTCAATGAATAGAAAACAAGGGTTCGATTGTTATATATTTTACCTTTGATCGTACAGTCTTTTTCTAAGTTTTTCTTTTGTAATCACTGAAATATCGGTGATTTCAGTTTTAGAAATGATACATTTCTTTTTAGATATGTTGCCAATTAAAATTTTTTAGAACATTTAGATATATTGTATATATATAAACCTTTTCACCACCTTTTATGAAATTAAAAAATATCTCTTCTCAACCTTATTTTGCAAAATGTAGAAATACCTAAAACATAGATCCGACTTTTAAGATACGAGTGCTTTTGTGGTCTGCATTAGAATGCACTTAAACATTATTTGCTAGTTAAAGCCATGTGATACCAAAAATCAACCCAATTTCATTATTTAATGAATTAATATTCGAATATTTATTTAAAAAAATAATTCTGTCAGGCGCTCCGTATATGTAACTACTATGCTTAGAATTTTTTTTGTGATATTCTATCAGCATTTTTATGAGATACGCCCGTTTTAAAACTAGATAAAAATTCGAAAATACAGATTCCTACTTACCGACATTGTGGTGTTTATTTAATTAAATCAATTCTGAGTAGGTTTTTGAAAAAAATAGATCTGTCAGGCGCTCCGTATACGTAAATACTATATACTAAAACAATTTTTTTGAATATATCTATCAGTGTTTGCAAAAGATATAGTCATTCTAAAATTATATCGGTATTTCACATCACAAAGGGATCCCGACTCACGATATTTACTTATTTTTTTATAAATATCGGTGAATGTTTTCTTGCGCTGACATTATTTAGACGAATTTTTTTTCTTCCCTTTCCCCCTGCAATATATAAAAAGAATAGGACAGCTTCTGCATGTGCATTTTGAGTAAATCTGAGCTGTCAGGTTACGTATTCTCTACGTGCAAACTCTGACTTACTTTTTCCGATAACTGTATAAATATTTGCCATAGGCGTTAGCCGCCAGTGAACGTTAACTTTGCAATGATGAAACGGCATAATAAGTTTTCTATATCATACTTGTTCTTTTTTGAGCTAAAGACATGAACATTAAATATATTAAAACAGTTAAAAAAAAGGAATATGATTTTTGTTAGACTTATTTATTCTTTAAAACTAATAGAACCGTGTTTGTTTTTCTATTAGAGGTACGATTCGCTAATACTCCAAAGAGCCTTATATATGTTCACCATAGCGAAAATCTTTATTCCTTAAATATTAATGTATAATTGTCTATGAGTTGTACGCATGAATGAAATTGGGGTTGATACCTACAGATACGCACCTTTTAGTATAAATTTCCGATTGTTCTATATGGGAACAAATTCGTTACAAAATGCAAAAACCGTTAGAACAATTGAAATTTGAAAAAAATCGGTTTGTAAGAATAAATTTAAAAAAATAAAAAATGGCAACTCTAATTGCTTTATTTGCAGAAGTAATAGGAAAAACTCTAAAAAACGATGCCATTGACCCTGAAATAGTTAAATCAAGTTTTTTTAGTCTTCCAAAAAAGTTCAACTATAAAAATTGTTCAAGTTGGAGATATGATTTGAGGAAAATCATATATTTATACATGTTTTTTTTGTTTACTTTAATAGTATTGGCACATATACCATCATAATAATAAAAATAAATATACAAAATATTTAAAATAAAAGAAAATTCAAAAAAACATAAATATTATATCAACTCCGATAATAATTAGCAATCAAATCATATACATGATCATTCTGAAATAGAAACCGGGATAATAAGGTAGGATAAGAAGTGGTTATGAGCATATTTTATTTAAAATGTCTTTATTGACGTACTTTAGATCACTTTTCGTCTTTCTTCTTATTGTTTCGATAAACAATATTGTACATCGTGCATTTTCGACGTGTACAAGGAAGGGCATAAGTTTCTGTCTTCACTAATACAGTAGATATATAGGAAATCAACGAGGCGCCATTGCCACCGCGCGCTTACGCCCAATTATATTTTATGCATTTCTTTTATCCATTACAATACAATTTATTAATGATTATAGTATAAAATTATGATCTTGAGGCTTACTTATAATTCAATGCTGACAATTTTTACAAAATTCCTGTTGTAATTTTCTGTATTATAAAACATGATCCAGTTGGAAATTATGTTCTGCGATAATAGTTTTTCAATACTTTTATACAATTCTGACGGTAATAACTTGTTGTTCTGCGCAATCTCAATATAATAATTTTAATTGAATTAATAGCTACATAATTTGATTTCATTCTGTTTGATTTAGATATACAAATTTATCGTTCAAATTGTGCATTGTTGTATGAACAAAATATTTATTTTTTAAGTATAATGTACATTACAAAGAGTTTGTATAGAAAAACTAATTGGTTTTAACGTGTTTTGTTGTTACTAATGTTTACTAATACAATTTCTTTTTACTTTCGTATAGTTTTCGCAGTGAAGCAATAAATTAAGCATTAAAAACCATTTAATTTCTGATTATTTCACGCAAAATCTCTTGTCTTTCCCATAATGTCATGTATAATTATATTTTTAATTGAAAATTATTATTCATATAAAATGGCTGAGAAAAGATTTGAAATTATAAAATATATATAATTTTGATAGCAATTAACATTCTTCTATAAATAATATCAATTAGCGACTTTTTGTGAGATGATATTAACAAAGAATCAAATAGTATTTTTCTCTTCTTCCTTTTTCTACATATATATCAGTACAACTTGAAGCGGATCTTTTTTCGGATTGACATTTCGGGACGCGTGCTGCCGAGAATACAATTGTGTATGTGCGGGCGAAAATCTTAAAAGCTGCCTATAATGCTCTTTCCCTCGTTTCCGCTCGAAGAGGGAATTTTTAAAGATAGTGACGAAGAGACAGACAGTTAAATTGGTCAAAAACACATTTCGCTTCTTATCGGCTAACAACAGTTGAGTTCAAGAATTGTTCGCACGCGACGATATTTCAAACTATTTTCTCGCGTTCAGTGCTTACGTTTGCTACGCTTTTACACTTGAAAATAGTTTTAAGATGATAAAAAGGATATTTTTCTTCCGCGAATACGCTGTCCCACTTCTTTTATATTTTTCGCGTTGAACGGGCCGAGTACAACTTTTGGTTGGCTATACAGATATAGATATAGTTATATAGATACACATGGATTCTTGTAGTTCTTTAAGATGAAACTGAGGGTTGATGAACATATTTTTGTATGTTATATATGTGCACTTACGTTGTTTATTTGAAAAACTTTTCAATTAATCAATTTCTTTTGATTTTAATTTGTATATAGTAGCTTTATTTGCTTCCTCCTAGAGGAAGTTTTTATAATAGTAAAAATTGAAGTTTTGTTAAAAACATATGTTAGAATTGTGTTTTCTAAGTCATTTGTGTTTAGTATATGCATGTGTCTGCACGCGCATGTGTACGCTAAGATCTCAGCTTCTTAACGGATTTTAATATAATAAAACTGAATATTTTTGTATGGCTTTGTATTTATTATAATTTTTTTTTTAATATAATTTCTATAATTCGGATATTTTACCGAAACATATTCAAATAACACAATGATCCTCATGTTCAATGTTATTTTTATCTATGACATGATAGTCGTAATAACTAATAAATTATACAACGAATTTCAACCAATATCAACTATTTGATATTGTGCCACATTCATTTATATCAATTTAACCTGACAATAAGTTTGAAAATGTAGTCTATGTATATATAGATAAAAAGCATTCTTGGAAAAAGATTTTATCTATCCATTGAGTTTATTGTAATTTTTAAGTGAAATAAAGATGATGGCAAATATGGAATAAATACAAATATATTATCACTTTTTTGATTGGTTGCTTTAATTAGCCTTCTTATATAGGTGATAGAATAAAAATTACCAGAACGATAGTTGAGCTTTGAAGTAATAACAGATTTTTTACAAGATTCATTTCATTTCACAAGTATATAAATAAAATCTGTTACTACTAAAACATGTATTCTATCTGCAGCTTCGAGAATTGTTATTAGTGTATACGGTTTCAGCATCGATAATAAGAATGGAATTATATCCCCAGACATAATATAGTATAATGTCTATATGCATTTATTTGATTATTATTATATATAATTATATTTATATACCTCGACATTTTTGTAATTCAATATATAAATGGCTATTATATATGTACACATTTTGAAAATAGATTTATAGAATTTATCTGTGAACAAAATGAGCTCTTTATTAATTTTGGCTTATTTTTTTTTGTTAAATAACGACAATTAATTTATTTTTTATATTGTATAATATGTATAGTTAATTCGTTTATCGATTTTACCTATATAACACATAAATCAATTCGAAATAAAATTCATTTTGGTTTTTGATCAGTGGATGTGGAAGTCATAAATAATATCTGTACTAAATAATAAAAGGAAGCTAATATTATTCTAAAATATAAATCGTGAATACAAGTACTTACTTTGCACTGCAGTCTTTTACCTGCACAATTCACTTCTTTTTTACCACATCACTTGTAGTTTTATAAGCATATATGTAAGTTCCTAAAAAATTCATCGTTATATAAATGCATTTTAGTCTCATTATTTTATACATAAAAGATTAATCTTTATGGTAATACATCTATATATTTCATAAAGAAAAGCTATAAAATGTTATTTTTTCAATTGGACACTCAAGTTACAACATTTTAGATTAAATAAAGATATGATTACTATTAAATAAATGAAAGTAACGTATTTAGACTCGTATGCGCAAATGATCGTACAATAAAAATTATTTACATAATAATATAAATTTCAAGTACTTCTTTCAACTTCATATTTTTTTATATTTTTCAATTTGTGTAAAATGAATTAGTCTACATTGTTAACAAATCTACATATTTCCGCATTTCGTCGTAACATAACGTTCTTGATATATATTCCTCTAACTTAATTATAATAATCTTTGGATACTACATTAATCATAAGTACAAAAGCATAATTTTGATATGATTTTTACAAATTTTCCACGTAAAGGTACATAGAATCGCGATATATTTATTTATAATATATTTATAACGTTCCAGTGTCTTAAAAAGCTGCTTATACTTTTAACGGCGGTATTGAGAGTGAATTAAGACACACTTATATCTTAAAAAAAGATTCGCACTCTTTTATCTTTCCCTTGGGGACCTTCTATAATACTGATTGAACAGGCGAATAAGTCTCTCGAAAGAGAAAATTTAATCATTGTCCGAATATAAAAACATATATATTTTTCACAGTATTTTGACGCTTTATATAATATATAGCACGTGGTCATCGCCTCAGCTATTAGACTTCGTGACGTATACTTGCCATCGAAGCGCTTCCGCGTTTCTTGATATTTCTCTTATGAATATTATATTTGATCATGTATATATAGAAATATCGGGTTTATCTTCGCTAGCAAATTCCCGTATATTTTTAACGGAATCCTCTTCTGATTCATTTTCATTTCATATATATAGATAATACATCATTTTAGTATCATTGACGAATAACTTTGATTTTATATAGCAAGAGAAAAAATCATTTCTTATTTTCTATTGTGACGTCTGATAAAAAGCATTTTCACTGTGTAATCGTCAACATTCATTATAAAATAATTATTTTTCATATTTTAATAAGAACCTGTCTTACTTGTTAATTTTTCAACAATAAACTTCTTTAATAAAAGCAGTAAATATATTTCAATTAAATGTAACTTCATTGTACTTGTAAAATATTAAGTTCTAAACAACACTATTGCAGAAGTAGCTGTGTAAGAGCTATTCAGGTCACATAGAATTTTTTTTTATAAAAAGTCTATTTATTGATTAAATATTTTTCTTTGAAATCAATATCCAAGGATAGTTGTTCAAAATTATATATACATCAGAAAAAAATACGAGTAACTTGAAAAGTGTTCAATTTCAAAATAACTAGAACTTATTAGACATCATATGTCCTTTTGCTAAATTAAATACGTCAAGTACGATTAAGTTCTTTTAAATTTACAAATTTTTGTAATATTTTTTATCATAGATTTTTTCTCTCAACGAGTCAATATTTGATCGCTTTACATTTGAAAATCATATGTTTGCCTTTCAATCTGGTGTATTTAATAATTGATATATACTTGCACTCGCATACTCGCAAAACGCTTACCTATACAAAATACTTGTTCGCGTACTCTTTCGTACTTTTCTTACGCAAATTTGTTTCTTTTTTTTTCAAGAGGTATATTCGCGTAAGCGGATATTAACCGCTACCGGATTTTTCATCCTCTAATTATTATTTCTTAATACTTCATTTATGTGCACATATGGTTCATAGTCGATGGTACCCTTTGTGAATTTGATTTCTAGCGTTCTTTGCCCTTTGCTTCAGCATTTATATTCGTTTTCTTCGCTATCTATTATTACATTATGCTTATTATTATTCATTATTCTGCTTGACGATAGTTATTTTATATCATTATATTATACTCTATATTTATTATGTATAATCGATCATTTTGATATACAAAAAAATTTTTTTATAACATGGGACGGTCGTTATCATTCATCGTTACTTCAATTTTACAACTTTGATCATCTTGTTGTTTAGGATGGCGTGTAAATAATTAAATATTCATTGTATTATCTAGCTAAGTTTTTATTCATAATTTTATTGTATTTAATGATTTCTTAACGAGGTAAAAAAAGAAAAAGTTTATGGTTGTAGTCGCAGAAATAATATTTTATGTATAATAAAACTTATAGTTTCTACAAATAAATAGTTAATTTTCTGATTATTCGCATGATTTAATTATTGGTTCAGCTTGATTTCTATGACGTTAACAACATTTACAACATTAAACCGCTACTTTTTAACTGCAATAATTCAAGGGATATGTAATTAATAAAAGGGTTGTTAATTAGCAACAGTAAAGCACCATTAGCAACATTGCGATAACTACTTTGCTGAGATTCAAGTAAATCACCGTGCAAAGTATATTTGTACAATTTTGATCAATTTAATATTTTTTTATCAATTTTTGTATTACTCAAATTCTTTAAAGTTTACGCATTTCTTATTTATAATTTAAAGAAAAATAATAGAATTTAATGAAAAATTATATGGAACTAGTAAATATTCATTTATATCTACTGTGAATATGCAAACTAATCAAAAAGCTACCTTATCGTGTTTGATTAGTAAAGGAATAAGCCGAAACATTTACCGATTTCTGTGTCGAATTTCAAATTTTTTGTTATCTTTTACAGGATAGTATGGTCCATTACTTGTAGTAAATAAAAGAAAATTAGCAAGATCAACAATTGATAAAAAAAAGAATAATAATAAAAATTGTAAGAGTATTTATTCCATAAAGGATGAAATTTACCTATTCGAGTAACAATACATATATCGTATACCTACATGCACGCGTTTAAAGTGTCAGTTTAACAACTTCAGGTCAACCAAAAACAAAGGTAAAAAACATTGCATGGAGTAGTAGTAGTACAGTTTTGTGCTGTTCGCGGCATATCGAGCGATCGAACTGTGTATATCGCGCAAAATTCCTGAAACGAAAAACACGTTATATTCCCTTTACTCTCGTTCACGGCAAAAAGAATCTCATCCCTATATCTATATAGTCAACGTGTCTCTCTCTCTCTCTCTCTCTCTTTCTAAACATTATCACACGACCCGAATTCGTGCGTCGCCTCACGCACCTATGCGCGTGACCTCGTGGGAGACACTAGAGAGTGAGAGAGAGAGAGAGAGACAGTAGCATGCATAGGTCAATCGATAAAACGATATCTGACAAGAGAGAGAGAGAGAGTGAAGGGTCCTTTTGTGATGCCTTATGCTAAATCCAAACGATCGCGCGCGCGCGCGCACGAGCACACGGGAAAAGTCCCTTGAGGTGGCGCGCAGTATATAGATATATATATAAAAGCTTAGTGTCCCCGGAGTGTATGTGAGTGTAAACGAAGGAGGCGGAAAGTGTCGTGATTTTTTTCTAACGTTTTCTCGCACGTATATTTTTGCAAGGTACGCTGGAAACGTGCGACAGTCGATTTCATTCGATGATACTTTCGTCTTCTGGTTGATGAGGTTTAGCTTTCTTAATGCTTTACTATAGGATTAGAGCTAGTTTTAGGAAAGACGCAGTATAAGGTAAAATTTCTAATTTTATTTTTAAATCAGATATTTATGTAGAACGTAACGTTATTAAAAATTAAATAAATGTTGTCATCTTGTTCCCAATCGGAAGATTATAATTATAAGATAAATTTCAATTAAAGAAATTTTATTAAAGAAATAAAAAATAATTTATACTTAATTAATAAATAATCTTGTATAATAATTATATATATATTTTTTTTATAAAATTCTGTATAAATTCTGAACATAAAAATGACATACTAAACATTTTTATTTATCTAAGTAGAAATATTCATTATATTCCGCCTATAAGTTTAAAATAATCTACGATAGTCGATGAAAACCTGACGCCTTTTTCCATCGGCTAGCGCTCGCGCGCGCGCACGTCGCCTGCCCACGTACTGATTCGAACTACTTACTTGCTCCATTTACGGGTCGCGCTGTACGGTTCAGCGATGCAGCCGCTCTAAAAATAGCTCTTCTTTGCTGCATGCTAATGAAGTTATGTCAATGGGAACATTCCAGCGCATTGGTAAACAATCGATAAAAATTCGATTCGATATTTGCAATATATATATATATAATATACTTTGCGCTTTGCCTATAGAAACGTTTCCGATTGAAAACTATAAAAATTGTGTAAAAGTACTAATAATTATATGTTTATGTTATTATTATACGTTGAAATGATTAAAAATGTCTTGGCAAAATTCTCGTCGGTAATTAGGTATATAATATAGTCATTGCCGTTTAATTTTCATTCCCCCATGTCAGACGAACTTCCGACAGCAAAACGGACGGTATGCAAAGCAGGAAATTTCTTCGAAACCCTTCTTTCGTTATGTCGACGAAAATACGCGTCGCTTCTTGAGGAAGTTAATACTCGTCAGCTGCTTCATTGAAATATCTTTTGCTACCCGACGCGTTTGGCCAAGTTAATACAGGCCAGAACGAGAGTTTTCTCCGATTTATCGATGACTTTTAAAGTCTCTGCTGCTGCGGAGATGCAATTAATTAAAGCCCGTTCGTTTGAAGTCAAACATTTCGGAGAAGAAAGTTCAATAATCGATCGATATACGTACTGCATGAAAGTATTTTCGTGTTCATCAGTTTTCTACCTTCTCTATAATAATAAAAAAAATTTTAATTGATATACGGATTATATCGTTATTTCAAAGTAAATTATATAAAATCCACAGATTATTTATTGTTAAGGTGATTATTTAAATGTGTATTTATTAAGCATTACACGTGCATTTGAAACAAGTAATAAACATGGGCTTAAGCCTCTGCATTTACAGATTTTATTGAGATTGAATGTATAATGGTTGATATAAAAGCCAAGGACTCTAAATACAGTAAAATTTTATTTAAGGTTAATAATAACAAATTAATTAAGTTATATTTATTGTTACCAATTAACTTGAAATTACCAGTCCATAACTGTATGGATAACAAAGTTGCAAATAAAGTCATCATTTTTTAATAATGTTTTATGCAGAATATTTTAACTGTAATTTCCATAAAATGAAATCTCTTTGCTTATTACAAAATATTGTGAATGTATTAAAATTTTTTTCCAATAAGTATGCATGAGTTTTTTTATATAAGCCAAATTTTATTTATCGGGGTATCAAAGTATTTTAAACTAAAACATTCAAATTAGAAATTTTTCAATAAAATCAGAATATATGCATATTTCGAATTATTATAGTAATTTCAATTTAATACTGATGATTCCCTGATAAAACCATAGTTTCAATCCTTAAATAATTTTGAACATTCCCTCTATGGTTTTGTTTCTCGTGTTTATTTTTCTATTTTAAATTCATTAAATTACAATGAAACATAAAGCTTTGTTTTTTCAATTTCATCATAGTAAGGTACACACTGTTAAATATTTCTATACAGTAAAAGTATAGAAGATTGGATGAAATTAAAGAAAATATTTTCCGATCAAACATTTATTTTAAAGAATATCCTGTGCTAACCACGGTAACACATTTTGATTAAAAAGTATACTTTTTCCAAAAAACAAATCGTACCTAGAGGTGATATTGAAACAAATTTTTTGCTTTAAAAGAATAAAAGTTTTACGAGTTTTTTTAGTACAATTTTTATGGATGTCGAGTAGTTATAGCAAACGAATAAAAAGTATTTTTCTATAAAAAAAGGAATGTTTCTTTGGAAAATCGAGAAAACCTGTAACGTTACGTGGTAACTACAATATCCTAAGTATCAAACACATATCTATTATATAGGTATACAACTTTCTGGTACCCATATAGCAATTGGCATCAATAAATACAGCACACGCCTAACTGATCATCTCCGCTGCGCAGCTCGTGTTATTATTTATAATTGAGCGAAATGCTGAGGTTATTCTCAAAGACTCCATTATATTATTGTAAACCAATGTTCATCTTTACTCGATACTACTCTGTATAAGAAAATGAAACCATGTTCCAAATAATTAGCTTCGCTTATATACCCTTAACGCGCATCAATTTATTATCCTCTTTATCGTGTCTGCCCTGCAGTGTAATTTCAGAACTCACCCGTTTTATTTTGTATATTCCACGTGTTTTCGGCATGACGCACGCGCTTACAATTTTTTTTTCTCTTTCGAAACGCGCCCTCCGTACTTCCGTGGACTTCTAATTGGACGCCCATATTCTTCGCTGCTGATGCGAACCAATCAAGTCGAATCAAAACGATCGCTTATTTCTCGTTTTCTCCCTCCCTCCCACGGAGTTTTATCTGCAACGATTGTTTTTCAATAAAATGTTTTTAATTGGCAACTGAATACAGATGTCCTGCTGTTGATTGAATTTGTGTATATATAGTTTTATTTATATTACTTTTAATTAAATTTTTTCACATAGGAATGATCTGAATTTATATAATATAAATTTATGAAAGAATTCTTTAGTACACAGATGAGATAACTTCATATCGCACCACGTGCGGTTTATATTTTATAATAATATTATTTTTATAATTACTTTTGAATATTCAATTGGAAACGGAAATAAATATTTATTAAATTCGCCAAGTAAATAAGTATAAATGTATACTACGGAGAGAAGTATTTTTGCTCTAAAATTAATTAACGTCACGTAGCTTGTAAATCAATAATTCATTTGTATTGCAACACATTACATCTTCGATTAAATTAACATCTGTAATTTATTTGTCAATTCAATCATAATGGAAGTGTATTAAATAATGATTTAACACGTGTATCCATATATTGATCAGTATACAAACTTTAAAAAAACAGTTATGACGAAATATTTAAGAATTAATTTTGTTTTTTTTTTGTTCTTTAATATGCTTAACAAAACATAATTTGTTATTTCTGGCAAAACATTTATTTTTCATTCTATATGTTAAAACTGTAAGAATATTAATATCACGTGGAAAGATTTTTCATGTCCTTTTTGAATACGTGTATTTCGCTTGTTATTTATAAAAGGGACAAAGAAATCTTAAAGCTGTTTATATATAATAAGAATTGATTTTATCTTTGACCTTTTTTATCTTTCGCTAAATATTTATCATTGCATTGAAATTTATGCTTTAAAAAAAATTGATAATGTTTGCATAATTCAAACTTTACTCTAAAAATTAAACGGAAACAGAAACAGAAATATTGTAGGATACAAACAAGAACCCGTCACCGGATGTACCTTCCCCTGCAGCTAGCTTTTGATTTTGTAAACATATTACAATATTTTTCTTCCTTTGTATACCTGACCTCTCAGTCTTTTCCTTCTTATATGTTTATATACTTGTACATGTATATTTTGTCTCTTCGCAACCTGGTTTTTTCCACACATACACATAAACCATACACTTGTGCTCCTTGATCTCGCATTAGAGGCTTTTTCTTGTATACGTCGCGTATTCGATTCCCGGAATTCTCGCTCAGTTCGATCGCTCGTATAATTGTGCTTTATAGACGGGCGGAAGAGAGCATGAGGGTTTAAGGGTTTGAAAACGGGAATCCGTGGCAATTAGGATATATATATGTATATAAATTTTTTCTCCATATCGGTTGTTTGAAGTACGATTGTTAATTGGGGAGCTTGTTATTATTTTGAGAAAGGCTTTTTTTTTTGTTTTTGGTTCTTGTTTAAGGTTTAGAGTCCATCGACATTTTTAATTTCTTGTTAACACGAGGAGGTTTGATTAATATTTTATAGCGATTATTTTTTTTAGTTATTTGAGAGATACCTAAAATGAAACTCATTTATCAAAAATAATAACTAACTTTTGCACCTTGTAGGTTACCTGTTATAAATTATTTTTTTATTAGAAAAGCACATTGATTTTAACTGAAATATTTATTGAAATGAAATAAAGTCAATATATACCCATGAAACGTTCGTTTCACTTTATTTCTCGTAGAATGTATTAAAAATCGTTAATGTTAAAAATATTTATCCTTTATTTTATAAAAATTGGAGTTACTTATATTCTTCTTTTTTTTCTTTTTAATAAAGCTTTGTAAACGATAAAATTTACCTTTAATTTGTTTATTTTGCTTTTGCGTATGTAGTCGTATTTGTTCCTCTTGTCAACGAAGAACGCATTTTGTACATAAAGACAACTCAGAGATAAAAAGGGTACATAACTGGGAATTATTTATGAAAAATAGAATATCTTTTCTATGGATAAAATACCGATAAAGATCGACTATTATTTCCTACTGTGTGCACACAAATTCAACTTAAATTCCTTTGACCTTTGCCAGATTACAATTGTGTTTCCCTGTAATTATTTGCAAAGACAAAGTAGGCAAAGGTACTGTGACGCAGGATTGGAATCGTGCAAAATCAATTGTTCTTCACTATATATATCAACAGTATTGAACATTATTCTTATTTGATATAGTTTAAAAACACTTTTTCAAAATATCATTCATCAAAAAGCTCGACCTCATTTAAGATAATAAGTGGATCCAAGTATAAACGTATACTTGGGGAGCGCCGTCTTTTTCATCCTTCGAAAGCTTCTCATGTTATTTTTCCAATGACGTTCGGGAAATGAAATTTTGACTTTTTTCAAGATGTTACTTTGTAAAATTGGAGGAGTAAGTATACTCATATCTTTGATGTCAACTGGACTAGAGTTTACAAAGTTAAAAAATATCACAAAAACTGGAACTCATTACAGTCGTATAGAACTCAGTAAGTCATATTGTTGTTATATTGAACTTTTCTTTTAAATAATAAAAGTTTGTAATGTATAGTAATATCTAGTATGCGTATAGTTTTTCAAGATCACAATATTTCATTTCAGATAAACGTAATATTAGTATAACTGCGTTTCCACTATCGCAAAATTGTATAGCTGCAATTAAAAGTTGCTTTAAAACCAGAAAGAACGTCACATTATCTGACCTTTCTTTCTCACCGATTCTTATATAGATCAAATAAAACCACTGGGTGCATACTCGCATAACGGCCCTGTTCCTCATATATTCAAATCTCCAAACAGTCCCATCTATCTCAACCTACCGCACATACACGTACACTCGTTACACACGCATATAACACACCACACGCACTGGCGCGTACAAAATAAGATCGGCTCTATACACCATCTCGTCCTTCTTATTGGTCGCGGCTAGTATAGGTTTGTTTTTTCTTTGTTTATCTTACGTGAATCGGATGATCGAGGTGGGGGGGAGGAAGAGGGTAAGGGAAGCGAAGAGCTTAGCAGCGTCTTGCGCCCTTAAGAGATGTTGCAATCCTCAGCATGAGAATCGCGTATCTGTTGCTTCGTCTTGCGCGAGGCTCGTCTAATGAGGCTACGACTACGTGGTTTGCTCTTCACCTCCTCGGCAACGGCGACAACGGACGAACCTTGGGCTGCAAGCACTTGCTTCGGACTACCAGGACTTGCACTCCCAGATCTGCCTGGACTGCCTGGTCGCGCGCTAGAACAGAGCCACATGAGCAAGGTTACATATACGTCAGATAATAGGAGAACCTCCAGACTGATTGCGTGTGTATATATAATGCATATGTACATGTATATAGGGTTGACAGAGGGCTAATGTGTTTACCAAAGTACTGGGTTAATTCCTGTTGATTGCAGGTAGGATGTTCTGGGTTGTTGTATATATATATATATATAGAGAGAGAGAGAGAGAGAGAGTAAGATTTTTTTGGGAGATGACGATGCGTGATTTCTTTCGCAAAAGTTTGGGGAAAATATTTACGGTTCGGTAATTCGATAGTTTTCTAGAGAGATAAGGGAGAGGGTTAAACTGCTTTTAATCAAGTTATGATTTCAATCGGTGCAATTATTTGACATTCTGGTGGCAATTTTTACAGGGGACGATTTGTCGATCATATTAAAGTAAATGTAATGTTTTACTCACGTTTGGGGTATACTATATATAAAAGATAAGTAATAAATTAAATTTTTTTTAATATAATACAGAGCCATATCAATTATGTACGATTGATTATTGACCTGAAAAAGTGATATCGTATGTGTACTAAGTTTCAAGTATTGGTGAAATACTGTTGAAATTCATTAAGTTTAAAATAATCAATTGCTATCGAATAGTGATTTTAATTTGATTTGACGCAGATATATGGTCTGCAAAATACTTGAAAAATATTGTTAATAAAAGTAGAAAAATTTTAATTATGTTACTCATATTAATCAAAACAAGACGTAAATATTAATGAAAAAAAATTTTAAATTTTAATTTTGCAAATGCATATCACTAAAAATCTTTCTCTTTGAAAAAGTAAAATACTTTATACGTTAATTTCAATTCAAGTAGATGATTGATGCAACTTAGTTTTTGGAACTGCGTAAGATTTTGCTAGTGTGTTTATTTGATGGGTCGCGGTGAATTGAGCAATCAATCTTGGTAATTTTGATAAATAAAAATCAATCTTCATTTGGACCTCCAATAAAAAGTTGTTCAAACTTTAAGAAATTTGTTGAAACAGATGAATTTACGAAAATTTGTGCAATTACCGTTCTTGAACTATATGAAGCTTTCTTTTTTCCTAATCGTGAAAATAAAAGTATTAAGGAAAATAAAGCATGGGAAATATATAATTTTTCTCAATTATTTTTTTGTGAAAGAAGGATATAGCAGAAAAGTACAGAACAATATTTACAGACATAAAAAGCTTTTAAAAGCTTGGAAATAAACTTTTGATAATTATACTGCATTATTTATACTACATATTTACAATACTTATTTACATATAAAAATTTCAAGAACCAGATAAACTGGCAACTTTTATAAAAAATTTTCAAAATCACTTACTACACATAGACACTTCATAGCAAGCTCCCAGCTCTACGAAAGAAAGTATAAAAAATATATATACCCTACTTACAATAATCGCGCGTAGCTTCATAAACACTTTGCCATATCTGTATAATACGCATATACAGCAAAAAACAGAACAGCTGTAGAGCACATAAGACGACGACGACGACAGACGAGACGCACACGACAACACGTGAGGACAACGATAATAATGATTATGAGAAAATGTTTCTAACCACTTATACCTGCGCGAGCCATAGGCGGAACAGCGCCGCCTGAGCCCGGACTCGTCGGTCTCCCCGGTTGGATTCTTGGGTACGATGCGCGACAGGGTGACGAAACAACGGAAGATTTCCTTGATGTTGTAATCGTCCTTTGCCGAGCACTCAATCACCTTGGCACGTAGCTTCGGTAGCTCGCAGTAGAGCCACTCGCTTACGTCCTCGATCGGTACCTCACGGTGCGCGAGCGACAGGTCCAGCTTGTTGCCCGCTATCACGATCGGCACTTCCTACAAGCGTAACAGTTAATCGGTCGAGTTAACTTATTGATAGTATATACATTAGTTCCAGTTGTAAAATTATTCGTATGTGTGCAGAGCACAACAGTTTATAAGGAATAAAAATATATTTACAATTTTGAGTTTTGCTAAAATCCGTTCAATCTTTTCAAAATAATTGCACACTAAGTTGATGAAAATAAATAACAATAGAACAAAAGTCTTAATTTATTGCGGAATTTATAAACCAACAAACTGCTGTGACCATCGCTTACACGGAGAAAAGTTACGTAAGTTAAGCTCTTCTTTACTAACTTCGCTTTGAAGTCCATATAGCGCGATAAATGTTTCTATATATTTTACACGAGGCAAGCTGGAAAAGGGATTCTTTTTATCCTATAAAGTTCGCGAGCTGCCGCGCGCGCGGCTATATAACTGACCTGAAAGTCGGCCCTCTGCTCTCTGACTTCTTCGAAACAGCGCTTGACGCACTCAAAGCTCGCCAGCGAGCAAGTCGAGTAGACGAGAAGGAAGGCGTGAGCGGTGGCTATGCTTAATCGTCGCATTGCTGGGAATTGCTGGTCCCCTGCGGAAAAGAGTGATAAACAAAGCGTTTATAGCTTATAAGCTTAAATATGAATTTTGAAATTTATAGAATTATTTGCATGGGAATTGACGTCACGTTATAGTTTATGTTGAAAGTGTAGCAATTTTTATTTTGTTTTGCTCAGTGTATAATGATTACAGTAATGTATGGTGATAACAATTTTTTTTTGGAAAAAATAAAATTAGATGACATTGTGTATATAAATTTGACGCTTCGTATGGGGAACTAAGAGATAAATACAAAGTTTGGTGACCTCGTAAGTATATACTTTTTCAAACTATCACATACAATAATGCTTACATTTAACGTTTATACTTATAGTACTAAATCTGTTCTGTACAGCTCTAAATAGTTATAGAAGGCTCGCTGCAAGGTATGTATATTTACTTACTAGGGCAAGCGAGCTGCGTATAAATGGTTATTGCACTGACAAAAACTATTATCTTGAAGGTATAACGTAAAGTTAGATTGACGTTAATGCTGAGGAGAAGGATAAGGAAGAGACAAGAAAGTCATATGGGTTTTCAAAGCTTCATGTGTGAACTCTATAGAGGATAGTAGGAGAATGGTCTCATGGGCGATACATATAGCGTATGACGCTCCGAGTCGCGAATATAGTCAGTTCTTACTAAAAGTTAACGAGCGCAATGATTATCAGATTATTTTTTATTTGCCAGATGTTTTGTTGAGTGTGATTTATAGCAGATTAATGAAAATAGTGGTACTATAGGTGTATAGTTAGTTCAAAGTTTTGCCGTAAAGCATTAACGTCATGGGGAAAAGTTTCGTAGTAAAAATTACTATACATTTGATAATAAATGTATAAGTATTGTCATAAATATTGACGTAATCTGTAGTAAAAACTGTTACTCTTTTAGTAATTTCCTATGAATCAGACACTGTATTTACACACAGACAGAAGGATTTCTTTATAGTTAATATATTTAGTAACAATTAATACTAAAATAGTTGATTTTAGGGAAATAAAGAAATTGTAAATGTGAAAACATTCATATTTGACTGAAATTCTAAAATATTACTATTAATGATACGCATATTAATAGTTAATATATGCTTAGTTAATAAGAGTTCACAAAGAGTAAATGTAAATAAATTTTTCTGTGTATTTTTAATATATCTTCTTATTAACTGTAAACAAATTCTTCTCTCAGTGCAATCAAATGCATATCATACTTTTTATTAAAAAATCTTTCTTCGTAAACGATTAAATAGAAGAACGTGCGAAAGATATGTCAGTTGACGACTATAAAAAGTCAATAAACTAATATATTATTACTATTTTTTGATCATATATTTGTTACTGTAAATCATTTTACGACAAATAATTATAAAAAAAAATGACAAAGTAGAATTTAAAAAATACAGAAAAAAAATGAATGAATCAAATTGATTAGTTGCATGATCAACAATATCAGTACACCAGGTGACTCTTAAAAGAATCAAAACCACCGTCAGCAATCTTATATACAAAGAATTGCTATCATAATCGACAACCATCAGCATCATATACTCTTATGCTAACGTAACTTCACGCGCATCGATCTTCTTTATACTACTCGCTCATAACAGGACATGATATACCTTTTAGTATATGTATACACAAATGTGGGTACAAAGGTAAAAGCTTATACAGTTGAGCGAGAAGAGCTGTATGCTTACCGGCCGTATCGAGGAGATCGACCTTGAGGGTGAGAGTGCCGAGGATGCATTCCCTAGAGTAGAGATCCTCGACGGTTGGCCGGTACTTGTCGCTGAATCCTTGGCCGAGTAATCGGCGTATTATCGCGCTCTTGCCGACGCTTGCCCCGCCGAGAACCACAAGTCGGATACGCTCGTAGTCCGCCATCGTCTCGGCTTGCAGCGGCGTCGTTGCCGCCGCCTCCGTCGCTCGGCTGCGCGTTCACCTCAATTCCTGCAGAAAACAAATATGTGATCAAGCGATCGTAACGTTGTATATATATAGTATAGTTGGTAAATATTTTTGTTTGTGATTTTCTGAGTGATACAGCAAGGCTGTATAATGTAATGGAAAACAATTTAAATACACGTTTGATATTAATAAAAGCGCTTGTTGTGATTTGGAGGATGTGATTTTAATTATTCATATTGATCTGACCACTTATAATTAGTAAAAAATCTGTTACTGATGGTAGTGGGAGTCCCGTTTTGTTATGCAGTAATGAATTTCAAAGAAAAATCTCTTTGACATACCCAGGTTATTAATAAAATCTACAACGCGTCAAAGAGATTTTTTTATAATACAAAATTAAATAAGAAAAATGGATTTCTGCAAAAACAATTAATTGGAACGCGGCTTTCTGTAATCAATGCCAGGAATTCTAAAGAAAAACAACCCTGTGCATGCCAATTTATATAATAATTGAAATACATGAGTAAAAAGTAAAAAGAAATTTAAATATTATTTTCCAAGTTACAAGTTTATGCTTGTAATGCTTACAGATTCTTCATCAAAGAAAAGAATAAATTTGTATAGAAAATTTCAGGTTTTATTCGGTATGAAAACTGGAGACCTGATTGTCTTCATTGTGCAATTTGAGATATGACGAAAAATATATTCATAAACTATTAAGAAGTGGAGCATGACGTGCATTTGTTAATATATACGTTCTTTACTCTTTAGTAATTTTTGGACTATTATCTTGTAACCCTTATTACGTATTCCTGGCAACGTTCACTTAAAATTCCACTTCCACAATGAAGACACTAACAAAAATTTCCATATAAAGTTGAAAAGATTTCCCTTTGAAATGGACAATATTTACGCATGCAATACACTAGGGCACAAAAAAAGCAAAAAATGAGCTTTCCCTCATTATAATCGGTTCAGTAGAAACTGCGTCTTCACTCGCACACATACGTGTATGTATGTAGTAATTCGACGCCACGAATATGGCATAAAGCTATATATAGTGTCTTACAATTGTATATATAATTATTATTAAAATTTTATAAATATTTAATCAATTTTATTTTCAGAAATATGCAAATTAAATCAGTTTCAAGTTCCAAAAAAGCTCTGTCACGTTTCGCAGTAAATTTCGTTATGTAAATTTTGGAATGTGTAAGATTTTTCTTACTAGACGAATTTTATGCTGAATATAAATTGATTACAATAAATTTGAAATGATAAATAGGTTTCTATTATCGTTAAAGTTGATTATCATATCAGTAAAAGTTTAATAACTCAGCGTTACTTTAAATTATTCTTATTAGAGTTTCAAAGATTACAATTAATTATGCACACAGTGTTTGGCTAAAATTTTTACACGAATAAGTAAAGCTCAAACTTGATTTATCTATCAATTAGTGATAATTTGTTTTTTCTCGTAATGTTTTTCTTACCTCACAAGTACTACGTATTGAGTGTTGTGTTGAATAAGGGAATAATTGCAGTTTATAACGAACTGTTAGGTAAATCCTTAAAGATAAAGTTGAGGGAAAACATTTTTTAGGTCAAGTCGATAAAGTACCTCGCAAAAAATGTCCGAGTGAAATACACAAATAGTAAAGATGTGTACGTGAATTTATATTTAAAATATTAATTTGAAAATATCAAGAATTTCCAGGAAAATATAAGCATGAATATTTACATCGAGTTTTCGATAAAATCAAGGTGCGCGGGCGCGCACCGAAGGCAACTAAAAGTCCCCAGTAAAAGTTCCCAACAATTCTATATACTACAAATAATTTAATTTTTGCTGTTATTGCTGAAACACATATCATTTCCTCAACAAGATTTTACATCTACATCAATTTTTATTTAATCTTGCAATATTAGTGATTATCCCACCTGCCATTATAAAACTCTTCCGCTTCTCAAACCGGAAGTACTGTTCCACCTCACAGCACCTTAAATAGCGCAAGCTAATCATCTTTTTTTTTATCTTCCTCCCGCTCCTAATATTAACCGCTATCTATATTAAAAACATCGTGTACCAACGCGAACCCCATGTTATATATAAAGCGACACGCAACGAATATTCTCTCATCCCTTCGGCAAAAAAAGAAAATTTTCTCATTAATTCTCGATCCGAGTCCCGTAGCCCTGACATAAATCGAGAGTCTTGCCTGATTTCCGGCTGGAATATTTTCCGGCACTGTTATACAGCGATGTGCTTTTCTTTCTCTCTTATACTCTCACTCACGCCTTTTCTCTTACTATTTCACATCCTCGTGACTGATACGCTGCTGTGTACGAGGGTCCAATCTCGTTCCTTTCTCCCTCCGTTCGCACGGTCTCTTCTCAGCAGCGAAGGCGAAGCTGAAGGCTGACTTCTTGCCGAGTTTGCCGAGTGTGGAAGATCGAAGATGCGTATATGCCGCAACGCTTCGCGTTACATTATGGTAAACTGAAACAGAAAGGAGATGGTGCGTGGTGAATTTTAAATTTCGCGTGATTTTTAAAAGAGGTGTATGGTAAAAAAATTGAGTTATTTGCATGATGAGTGAGTATAAACTTCAGGTGAAATCAGCAGCTTAAAATTTTAAAATTGTTCAAAATTTGTTTACACTTTTTTTTCGAATAAATTACTTCAGAGAAAGCTTTTTAAACTGTATTATTTTATTTTATTGATATTTAATGGGAGGTACCCCTTTACAATTTTATACAAAAATATATAGGTGCAGCTATATTAGTTGATGCAATTAACTCTAATTTAATAACATTTAAGAATATGTGACTTGGCAAACTGTATAAAAGCAAAAATTGTTTCGTATTTGAACATATTAAATACGTAATAAATTTCATGATCGTCTAAGTCGATATATACAGCAATTAAATCTCGAGGTTGATGCACAAGTTTTTTTATCAGCACACATATACTCCTAGTAACATACATTATATGTAAGAATTAACTTGGAATAGACCTTTAATTGACTGATTTCCTCCTATGTTTTAAAGCGTTTAAAAATAAACATAGCAATATCGTATTTATCATGAACAGATTTGACTGTATGTACATTAAAATAATTTGATAGAGATTGGGCTGAAATCATGGTTAAATCTATTCATATAGGTATATGAGACCTGCGTAAATTAAGTGTCGAAGAAGTTTACTATGCTGAATCGTTGTAAGCTTATTAATCGAGTCAGTATATAGTATACGATATCCAGATAATAGGGGCATATGGTAATAGTTTTTTTAACTTTAATTATGATTTGAAATAGAAAAATTTCATTTAACATCTGATCATATGTGAACACTTTTAATTGAATACTCGGACGATAAAGCATTCTTTGTATTTGTACGGATTCTTGGAATTTTATTATATACTTTGACATGTTTAATATTGAAAATGTCCATCAATATCACCCTTTTGTCATTAAACGTCCAGCCGTTGAAAATAACGTAACAACAATACTATATAACAACCCACGTGTCTGACCTGCAGTTCATTTTATATTTCACATATTGCTTAAGAAATTTTATAAACTGTCGGGTACACAATTAACAACATAATCACGCGCTGAATGACGTTTCCAAGCATATGCATCTTTCATACAGCCGCGATTCAACGAAAAACAATAGCATTTCTAGGTATAACAAAATCAATTTCCGTCCTCTTCACGCGCGAGCGCATGGAAACGAAACTTTTGTAATTATGGCCAACGTTATGCGAAAGTCGCTCGGAAGTGCCATTCAAAATAGTCTTTTTCGCAGCGCACGTGCACGTATGCGTCGGTACATTGAGTTTTCATATTCAAGGCCGATCGCAATTTTGGCTTGAAAATTGTTTTCTGAAATTGCGGGAATTACGTGCATTGATGTGAAAATTCATTATCCTTGGTATTCCCGTAGACGTTTTCGTTAATTTGTTATTTTCACTTGTAATGAAAATGTCGAGTGAATAATATGTCAACATCAGAATATAGTTACAACGTAAAAACAATTTTCTTTACCAAGAATTTATATTTACTAGGTACAAAAAACAAAGGTTTGTATTTAATACAAATTGAATTGTGTAACTTTCAATAAGGTAACTGTACAACGGTTGATGTCGATTTACAATAATCTTCAATAAATATTCAAAATTATTAAATTTTTAAATTGCTCTTTAATTGAAATTAGGAGGTCACTCAAATGAGATGAACGCGGCGTTAGTTTGCCGGAAGTACGAAAGCAAGTAAACACTTTAAAGGGAGACAAAACTCTTTAGCTTTTTTTTATAGCCTTGACGGCGATGAACGCGGCTTCGACGAAGATGAGACTATGATAAAATATTTGTTTCCTTTTCCATCATCAAGCGTTACATGATTAAATCTTTATAAATATTTTTAAACCGGTTTTAAATGAATATAATGACGAATACTTAATTACGTAGAAAATAGTAAGAAAAAATAAATGAATTTTGCACATATTAAATTGTATATGTTAGATTTTATTTTTGAATATTCATGAGAGTATATAAAAATAGAAATGCAGTGAGGAAAGAATGATTCTTTTACTAAAAGAAAACACTTTAAAAAAAATAAAATATCTTATTAACTTTCATATTAATAATGAATCAATGAAATTCTTTAATACATCACTGCGAGAAATATGAGGAATAGGAATTGATAAATATATGTTTTCATATAGCAGGAATAAAGGCAGACGTAAGTACAATTAAAGTTAATGAACTCTTAGAACCTATAGACATCTCCCTTGACAGTTTTAGTTTTCATCTGCACATCTCGATCTATAAGCAGGCCGACGAAGAGCAGATCGATTGAATCCTTTTGAACGGTTCACTATGTAATAGCAAACTCCTTGCCCAGTAGGCTAACCCTACTGAGTGTTGAGAACTGCTCTTTCATCACGTGGAGTAAAGACTGAAGGAAACGATGTCCCATTGCGAGTTTGACAACTTCAAGTCAATATGGACAATCCATCAGAGCACTGTGTATTGAATTATGCAAGCTAATAGTATCTTTCTTATAGCTTCTTTTGTGTATGTTTAGATGTGCAATTATTTAATTTTTCTAGATAAAACTTGTAAAGCGATTTTTCGTATTTACTCATAAGAATAGGGATTCTACATTGCAAAGTGGAAATTCTATTGATATTTTTTTAAAGTAAAACGAAAGTGCCATTTGAGAGCCAAATTAACTGTATACGAATGTAGAATTTAATGATTATTTTTCCGTGTAATGATGAATATTTCTATCGCTATTGATTAATAAATTACTTGATATATATGAATATTCATTTCACTGTCTGTTATTTAATTATAAATTTAAATCAAATGAAAGAAAATTTATAACTTTATTTGAGTAAAAACGTAAATGGTATGTATACCTGCAATCCATATTGTAAGATTAATTTTTCATTCACATTGCAATTTAATAACACACCGTTATCAAAAAGGTACATATAATACATTCTCATAAAAATTAATATCGTTATTTACTTTGAACCACCCATAACATGGGAAATATTCATATTCGCACGCGTATCGCAAATAACGCCATGTTAACAACTTTCATAAAAATCGAAAAGCAGTTCCACACACACACACCCGTTCACTTTATTCTTCTTTGTATAATATTTTATATATACACATATTCATATTATATACGAGCATTCATATACACACGTGCATCGTTAAATTTACAATTTATACATATACTCGGTTGAGTTCATTACCGACAAATTCACGCTACCTCCAGTAGCCTTTAACAAACTTGTCATGCTTTGTTAAATCTCGTCGTCTCAACGGCACCAATTATAATCTGCAATTAGCGTGTGCGAAAAGCTGGTTTAAAAAAGAAGGTGCCTCTTCCGGCAATCGTTACACTCTCTCTCTCCGTCTCTCTTCTCACGCGTGGAAGTGAGAAAGAGAGAGAGAGAGAGAGAGAGAGGGCCAGAGACTTTTCGGGTCACCGAAGTAATTGCTCGCATAGAATTAAAGCTTTCGCGGAAGCGACTGAGCTTTAATGAATATTAACAAGGTCGTATACGTTATATAGTCATGTTGTTCAGTGATGCTATACTATGATTGGCGTGTCCGGGGCTTGCGGCGTGCTATACGTTTTCGGTTTCCGTATACTGCGGTGAAATGTCCAAGTGTACAGCGTAGTTCAGACGCGGTTCAGGTTCGATATACTTTTATCGACTGTCTTTTGACATCTAATACACAACCCTTTTGGTTGTCAATGCTAAGGTAGGAAGGATAAATTTCCTTTGTGGATATAGATCGTTGATTTCAAACGTGTGTGTTCTTTTTATACTATTGATGATTGGAGCGTTGCAATACTACTTTGATGTTCATGTATTTAGAAAAGATATTGCACATTAGAGAAGTCTACTGAGGGGGGGAGTATATTGATACTGATCCTGATACTAAGGAAGAGTATACTGATTGATGATATCAAATATATTATATGCATTCAATAAATTGTGTACGCATATTATTATATGCAATTTTTTATGTATAATGTGTTATAGATTTGAAAGTTCTTTAATTGAAATAAAGAGAAATGATTATATGATTAGCAAGAACGCATTAGAATTAATTATTAGGATTATAAATATCAAGTAAAAAATTATAAATTAACAATCTCCATGATTCAAATGCGACCTTTCATATGTGAATATAAAATAATTAAATCAATTATAACAAATAATCCAGAAAATCCCAAAACATCTACATACAATACACGTTGAATTATTAAAAGTATTTGTTCGTTCACTATTACCCACTAATACTATTATTCCATTAATGCAAAAAAAAAAAAAAAATACGCGAGGCATGCGCATGAAGCACGCAACATACCCTTCTCATGCTCGTAACTTATAATCCAGCTTCCCGCAGTTACCGACCTGAATCACGAAGAGACATTCTATATACGTTCCACGAGTTCTCTTCCGTGCTTGTATACGTCACGACTGGTTTGTCTCCGAATTTATATACCTTTGGTCGAAGAAAACGCAGCACGAGATCAGTCATATAGTCGGTATTACCTGATTGTTTCATATTTGTGATGATATACTCGACAGGCACGCGCGGTTAGCTAAGGACGACCTTTGTAATTGTGGAATTGGTCAAATGATGAAACGTATAAATTTGTCCACAGTTTATAGTGTATATAGTTGAATGTAATAATTTGTTGTTTATGACAGATGTAATAAGCTAGATACCGGTCGAATGGTGCTTTTGATATACTTGGTAGATAATTATTTACACAATAACTTGCATTTGTGGACGTATTAATTGTAGCGTAAACTAGATTACTGTGTATATTACGAGGGTGCTTGTTATTTTCCATTTTAAAATCGCTGCTGTCACTCTTGATTAAATCTTTACTCATAAAAGAATTTGTGTCTGCGAGCATCTTTCAGTTTTCCTTCGTTTATTATTAATTAAACTTGCGAGCTCTCATTTGTTAACTATTTATTAAAGTCGATTTTTGCAATTTTTGACATAAATTTCTTAATAAATTAAGTTATCTAAGAAGTTTATGATATTATACATTATCACATTATTAAAGTAAAGAAGTATAAATAATGAAAAATAAATGGAATGTTGGTATGCGGAAGGAGCTACATATAATATATATTTACAGTTAATACAGTTGTTTATTAAATATGTTCAATATTAGCGGTGCGTAACCATATCTGTACCAGTTTAAACTAAAGTAATATACTTCTACCAGAAAGTTTTAGTTAGAATGCCGTATGATTTTATTGTTTTGAATTACCTACATTTTGTAATTATACTGAGTTTTCTAAATTAAAAATCAATTAATTGTTTAATAAATTAACGTATTTCCTATTTGACCATCAGAATTATATATACAAAGCATATGTACATAAGGAGAATATATAATTTCTCCAGTCAAATATCAGAACAAAATGCACATCAAGGTAGATTATATTAAAATTTGTACTCTAAATCAATGTACTTTACACCTGACGGCCAAATTATGTAGAAAATGGATTTTTTAGTACTTTTGTAAGATATAGTCGTCAAGTAGTACAAACATTATTCCGTCAGACGAATTTCTAATGAGTGTATTGGCGAATGTTTCATATTTTAATATTGATTTTATACAAAATCAAACTAGTACTAAAAAAAACGGTTACCTTATACTCGATCATGTTTACTTAATTCAATTCAATTTTTAGTTTATTCAATATAAAATCAACAAAAATGTCTAACCATACATTGAAAGACCATACAATTACTGTTGCTGGAAACTAAATTAATAAAAATGGATAACTTATGATCCCTTAGCGTGTGTAACTAATTAATTCCCTCGTAAACAAATGAAAATAATTTGGTAAGTTTCTGGCTACTTGTATGTTTTATTAAGCTTTTCTAATAAGTGCGGATACGCGTATGTATATGTGTATCACCGAACGAGATCTATGATCAAATTACCAAAAGACTTATTTGATACATAATCTCATACGTTCTAATTACGCAGTGGTCTACATTATTAAGTAATTTAGTAAAAACAAAAAAAAACAGAAAGTAACTTTTGAAATAGAGTGTGTATCACGATAACCCTCTTAAGCCATTTCACATAACGCAGTATGTGTGTATATATTCCACGTATTCCTCTCTTACGTCTTATAGCACCTATATAGCTATATTTAAGACCGTGTGTGTGGGCGCGCGAGCCACCGACAATGGGACTCGACCGAACATGCGGAGCTTTTCACGCGCCCGCTCGCGCAACCTCTCTCTCTCTCTCCTTGGCGCGCAAAGACTGACATCTGCAAGGCTGACATCACCATGGCAACGCGATAAAGCGAGGAGAGCCAGTAGCAAGTAGGTATATAGTATCAGACGCGAGAGAGAGAGGTGACTCGACTGTTTACGCGCAAAAGGGCCGCTTTCTGAACCCCTCGATCGAGACACACACACATACAGTCGTGGTATAATTTCGTGCGCTGTAATTGACGGTGGGATGGTGGAGACCTCGTGATGGCTCATTGCTGGAGTTTCGTAATCCGATATAGCATGGAATGTCGAACGTCACTGATTCAAGTATTATAAGAGGAACTGAAGTAATAACTATATATAGTCAGAATTTGATTTATTTGAATATTATGATCGATTTCTAGAGAAGTAAACAATGCTATTCGTAATTACTTTCGAGTGTTCAACAATTCTTTTATTTACTGTTAGATTTGTCCATTAAATTCTCAAACTTTACAAATTAATTAATTTTTAATCCCCATATCGATTGATGTCAATATATTTTTGATAATGTTATTCTTAACTAGAAGTCATTCTTGCTCCCAATATGTACACAGTTGAACTCGGCAAACAAAAAAACTCATTTTGTCTCACAGTATAGAATGCACTCTCGCAAATACAACCCGACGCTCTGCGCTCACACCAATATAAATAGATCTCTCGTAGAAATTTTCCGGATAAAACAGCACACGTGCGTTCTCGATTATTCCAGAAATATACACTCGCTTCGAGCGCTCGAAACTTTGCACTTGCGCACTTGTCATATACGCGAGAGTCACGATAACGGACGCGTGTACACGCGCGAATCGTGCGCAACCAGTGCTACATATACGCATTAAAATGGTAGGTATAATGTAACGTACAAAATGCGTGTAATAGGCGTTCTTTTAATTTTCCAAGCTATACAGTGGTGGACAATTGTTTATGTACACGTGAGAACTAATTTGTAGCCAATCAAAAAGAAATTATTTGATGGGCTGTGTTGGGTGTGCTGGTTTTGTAACCGTTAGGTGGTATATTCTGTAAGAATTTGTTTGTTTTAATGCCTGAATGAATGTGTACGTGTGTGTATATATGGAGAAACACATACAAATATTATACTCAATCAAAAAATTTTTTGAAGACACGCCTTCCGGATACAATTTTTCCTTTTTCTTTTATTACAAAGTATACTAGAAAAATCGAATACAATTAAAAATATTTTTGTCGCATTTTTTTTAAAGGTTGCAATTTAAAAAAAACCAAATAAATATTTTTCTTTGAATCCCCGCCATTTACCTTAGAAACGTCCTACACAAAGTTTTAGAAAAAGAAGCTTGAAAAAAGAGCTTTCATTTGCTTTCTTGAAAATTAAAAAATATTAATTTCTTCGAAAGTTATAAGAGTTCCAAGTTGACGCTCGAAAAGGTATAATAATAACTCTACAAGTTGGAAACATATAATATATATAATATGTTTTCGTTGTTTGATTTATCAAAATGTGACATTAATAACTAAAATATTATACAAGTATTAGATTACCAGATAATGGAACCAATGCTATAAGCTATCAGATTCACTGCTCTAATTATGAATAAAATGGAATGCATGTGTGGATAAACCCATAAGTATAAATACAAACGTAAACATATTTGTATCGGATTACTATTTGATTAACATTACTTTTCCTCTCATAAAATTAAAATATATGATTATTATTATATATAAATTTTCATGGTTCATTATATTATATGAAATGCGTATACCGTAATCAGTGCCCCTAGCGAATCTAGAATACACCCTTTTCTACTTCAGTAAGATATTTTATTCATAAACTATATATAATACTTATTCATCCCCATCGCGAGATATATACGTTATGTGAGAAAATATCTTTCGCAAATGTATCAGTATAGTCATTCGTTTGAAGCCAAAACTCAAACAGTCTATTAACACCTTATCTAATTCTTTCCCATCTCTTTATACCCCAACATTTTTCGTTAGAGCCCAAAACAAATCTCTCATATCCCCACCCTCTTCCGTGTTTTTCGTCTAATCCTTAAGCACCCGCGATATATCCGTCGCACATTCGCGCGCGTATATATATATATAGCTGATGCTTTTCCCTTTCTTTTTTTTCGTCAATTATTTATACGGTTTGTTGAAAGAGCCCGGTCTCTGATTATCTTGCATTATGGAAAAGTTAGAGGGTGCGCGGATAGGTCGAGGGGGAAAGAGCAAAACGCTGATAAAGTGAGTGCGAGAGCGTGAAAAAGTGAGATAGTGGAAGAAAAGGCGCAACGTGATCGGTCGCATAAACGTGATAAACTGCTTGTGGGGGGCTCAGCAAATTCATCATCAATATATGAGAATAATGCTGTTCTGCGTATGGTGCTGCGTATGCATAAGAGAAAGAAAGAGAGGTGCGGGTGCGCTGACACGTTGGTTATAAGACTTTGTATTTATAAACTCGTAATTAATTAAGCGAGATTAATTTCTTGTTTCTTGGCGAGACTTTTTACAGCGACGTCTTTTTTTGCGCCAGCTAATGAGTCGCCACGCCCAGATTTCGCGAACTTTTATATATTCTTGCAATCAAGTAAGCGATTTCCAAGAAGTTTTGATTACATCATTAATAGTCTTAACAACGGTTGATGACAAAATATTCAGAAATATCCTCCAACTCGATAAAAAGGTTTTCTCGTTGAATTAAAATGAAAATATATTTATTTATATATTAGCAGTTGATTTTAATACATCAAAGTGCTGTATAAGTTTAATAATTATTTATAAAACTCTATAAGTTATGTATAAACCTTACAAGAAATGTTTTTAAAATTTATTCATTGTTACAGTTACATTTGAGTTGATTTTTCAAATTCTTTTGATTAATCTTACAGTTATTTCTATATTACTGCATCACCAACAATTTCGATAAATTTTCAGAAACGTTCGAGTCATTAGGACACAATTAAAATGGATATTTCTCTCTAATTATAAACACGATTGTCATTACGCAAAATAATTGCAGTATAACGAAGTTATATAATATTTTGTCTCGCTGCTTTTCCTTTTATTCGACTTCGGCTCGATTGGTTTTATCTACCGATGTGAAAACGCGGTGTAAAACGGTGGCTACAAGGAAAACTTCGTGAGTGCATTTAGTTTTTAATTAAAGCAATAGAGATATAAAGAATCAGTTGGAAAATAATTACAGTTCTGTCATTAAATATCTTACTTTGTGATTCGTGCCTGTAGTTTAAAAACGTTTCTTTACAAAGCAATCAATTTTGTTACGTTTCAATCTTAAATTAACTGTAAAAAAAATGAAACCATTTCATTTGAATTCTTTTAGTTTTTGGGAACATATACTAATTAATATGCCACGTAATTAAAACATTAAACAATGTAATTGTTAAATTGTACTGTAACGAAAGTTATTTTTATCATTAAAAAACAATATTCCATTCAGCGTGAACTACATTTTTTTACATTATTTTGATTTTCTTTATTTTTCAGTTTTTTAATACCAACACTTTGAAGAAACGTTTTTTTTTATATAAAAAATTACCATCTTATAAAGTAGGTTAAAAGAAAGTATTTGAATTATGGAGATGCGCGAAGATCTCTCAGACCCCATTGTTGCTAAAAAAAAGTTATTACCACAATTTATAAATATTTCACAATCAGTTGACGTCACGCAATAACATAAAAATTCAACATATGTGATCTAACTTTTGTCTTCTTCGTTTTCTTTGCCCTTCTTTCGTTTCGTTCATAATGTACCGATAAATCTTGACTTATTATTTTGTTTTTATTATTATAACTTTGTTCTCGTTTTTCTTCTAATGAAATTTTCCTTGAGAAGGATTGATATATAGTGCTTTATTCATATTTCAGAATACTTATATTTTTCACCTTTGCAGAGCGAATACTTTTGGGTGATTAATTCTTGAAGTATAGTGTTTGTATTGTAAATTGGTTGAGAAAAAAGGTTTGAAACAAGTTTGACCGTGGAATCTATTACTACGCAATAAAGAATTCTCAAAGTTAAAATTAATGTAGTGTTAGCTAAAATGTAAACCATCAACATTTTGAAAGATTTTATTTTTTTAACTTTAAGATTTTGTATAACATAGTAATATATTTTAGTGCTAAATTTATTAGGATTTTTGCTACAGACTGTCGCGAACACTTTATTTTTTACATGCGATTCCTAGTATTTTTCAATTTGCCAAAAACTTTTTATTGAATAAACTCACACTTTTACAATTGGTATATGTAACGAACAAATGAATTACTTCGAGTATGCTGCAATATTTGGAATTTATATATAATATTATTTATATTAATTTCTAATATAATATGCTCTAATTATTCTTTAAATTATATAAGAAAAAAAAAATTATACTCAAAAATCTGTGCCCACTTTACTAAATACAAAGGACTAAAAGTCTCACTCCACTATTTATAACAACCTCAAACTTTCGACTACCCTTTTACAACTCTTTTAGACCCTTCTACGTAACCTCCGTTGTGAAGAACAAGAACGCACCAGAATCTTTCTCTCTCTCCCTCTTTTGTTACCCCGGCTTTTAGAATTTTGCCGGTAGCCCTCGTTGAACCCTTTTGCGTCCCGTTATCGAGATTTACGAGTCGTACTCTCGAACATCCGCCGAGATGAAGAATTATGAGTTCTATATATATATAAGCGCGTTTTGTTATACAGAAGAGAAAGTGGGAGTAGAAGAAAAGTTTAAGCTGTACGTGCCACGTTCTTTTACTCTGTACTCTCGCATGAGTCCTTACATATAGAGACAAAACCCTGGTTCACGTAGTTTAGTTTGCCGAGAAGCGAAGCGTTTTGTGTGTTGTTTCTAAAACAATGTCGTGAAACGACCAAATTAGGATGTTTTTATAATTTTTTTTTAATAAATAGATGTTGAAAATAAAGTTTTTTTTTTTAAAGAAACATTTTAATTTAAATAAAGTGAAGTACTCAAGAAAAAAGTCAAAGAATTTAATCATGTATATACATAAAAAGGATATTGAGAGTTTGCTGAATAGTTTTAAGTTCATCTGCCTCAAACGTTGTAAATTTTTGCCATACGCGTATACATATACACAAACGCGTTTCACTAAATACTTCACTCAACAAAATGTATATAACAAAAAAAAGAAATAGTTTCTCGTGCAACCAGTAACCCTTCCTCTCTAAAAACCTCTGTGCACTATAATCGGTACGCTGTATATATATATAACTGATTCACGCAATTACGTGAAGTGCACTGGGTGGCAGCGACAAAAGATATTTATTCGAAAATGAAAAACCTCGCAGGTATTTTTCTGCGGACGGATTGAAACGCTCGCCGAGGGAGGGAGAAGAGGAAGAGACTCGATTAATCACCGGCTCTCACAGCTTGGCATGTGCGTGCGTGCGCCACGTTGCGCGGGAGTAAATTTTCGAGGGCGGGATTTTTTCTCGCTTGCGCGCCATACCGCGCGCCGACCCTTTCGAATCCGCTCACCTCTGAAGCTTGCCGGGTGTGAGATCGATATGAGGGAAAACATATTGATGACATCGTGAAAATATAGAGCCTGCGTGAGCATTCGAGAAGAGGGGTTCGCACGTCGGTGCTTGAATTTTTTTTTCTCCCCCCGCTTTTTTTTCGTCTTGGTCTTTGTTGCGGTTCTTTTTTCTTATGCGGATATATTCTTTTTTTTTCTCACCCTTTTCTGGGTTATTTATCGAGTTTTACAGTCTGAGCTCTTGAATTATATGATATACTATGATTATATTATTTTTGAAGATCAATTCATTTTTATGGCAATAGACGATCGGTTAGTATAAACTTTATAAATGAATTTTTTATATTACATCTTGAGGTTCAATCTTAATATGCTATGTAAAATGGTATTTTGTGTTTCTATACAAAATCAAATGAATGTCAATTATTTTATACTATTAAATGTATAGATATTGATGAACCGTTAAAAAAGCATTACTTTGACGATAGTTATATAATATAAATATAAAAGATCTCGTTATTTACATGCGCCTTCGAACCGATCAACGGAAAATTTAATAACCTGTCATGTCGCAATATATTTATAACATCAAACGTTGCCAATCGCAATCATTGAATACCGCTAAAGCCACACTGACGCCAATCAATTACTCCTATATACATACATTCTCGTTTTTCCATGTCCCCATTTTGCTCTTTCATTTCCGTGATATGCAACATTGTAAAGCAAAGTACAGATGGTATTTTATTATACGAAGTAACTCGATTAAACTCTCAGGCGGTGCAGAGTACTTCTTTATTGAGCAGAGCTCGCGGCTTTTTCATCAGACTCACTCACTCACTTTTGCATTTTTTTTTGCTTCGACTTTATGATCGCTCGGTTCTCATTAGTAAGAAATTCTTTTCATTTAGATCTTTTTATTAAATAATATATTCATTGCCTTTTATTTTTTTACCAAGAGGAAAGTATATATCGAGTTTTATTTGAGTATGTATTTTTTCCACGTCTTTTTATATGAATTTCGATAAGATTGACGTAACTGATTTAAAGGTAAATATATACTGTAAAATAGTAAAATTCAAACACGAATAAGCAATTGTTAAGATATTTTCAATTTTTACGTTAATGAATATATACATAAGTAAAATAATTTTTTTCATCTATTTCTCCGGCATTTTTCCACGTTCAACGGAACGCCGTCCAATCGGCCTTGTATATCTGCTTACATCATGTATCGAATGATACGCGCGGACATGCGTGTGATATGCGCGCGTGCGAAAAGTGACGCGAGGATGGGACGTTCTTTTTTTACAGAGGGGGGGATTACGACTGTCGGCCAGGCGCGCGCGCGCGCACGACGCGAGGAGATGAGAAAAAATGGCTTTCGGAGGGCTGCTGTTGAATTTTCAAAGTGGAGAGGGGTTTAGCCTATCCGTTCGACGGATGGATTAAGGTGCGTTTATCATGTGTCCCATCGACGTTTTTTTTTCTATCACGCATGAAGGCTGAAAAAAAGTGAACGTTGAATTTTGTACTTATGCTGTATTGAACGCCACGGTATATTGGTTTAAAATTGTTTGATTCTATTATCATTTAGGTCATCTTCACAACGAAATTAATTTATGTAATGATTCAATAATATGTCTCGAACTTGAATGTTTTTAAAGAAAAGATATTTATCAATTTTTCTATGTTGGTTCTATTATATAAAAAAAAAAGAATGTTGTGACGAAATAATAATAAGTATTCTTTCGCCTAGAATAATAAGTATAAAGTGATGCGTAGTAAAAAGGTTCCATTATGTAACATCGAATTTGTTAATAATGAAATAAGAATACGTATAAGTGTTCTCGTTTTAATCTATAAAAGATGAATTATTTCCACCCTGTTCCGATAAAATGACGTTTGCATATTATGTCGCTTAACAAGACGTTATTCTGTCAAATAAGAATAGAATAATATGCATATATTATTTTTGTTCTTAACAAATCAATTATATTTAATAATAAAAATTCCACTTAAAAATTAACTGAGCCGATATTACAGGTAGGCGCGCAGCGAGTTAATCCTTCCAAAATTCAATAACTTCAACAGACGCGCGCTGCATGACATTTAACCTTGCCTCCTCCCCCCCGCTTGTCCATTAGACCTCGGTCAACTCTTTTTACAAATTGAAAAGCCACACATTCGCGCTCCCGTGGCCAAACAGTGTCGGTTTCGCGGACCTGCTGCACATACTCTTACACACACACACACTATAGAGCAAAGAGTAGCGAGCATCGGGTTCGATTATCATCCGTCATATCCGACGTATTATACACACACACATGTATACACCCACGTGAACGTACACATATGAAGTTCCGCGGTTTGCGGGATAAAATATATACGGGCGCACTAATGGACTACCCTTCCTGTATGAATTATAATTTGCGCGCGCGCGCACAGCCAAAAGTCAAGAGAACTTAATGAGCGTGCGCGAGCGCTGCGATACATATATATATATACTATGTGTGCTATTACTACTACATATACGAGGGTCGAATCGATGCGTTTGACGGTCTTTGGCTATTGCGTTAACGCGTGCTCCATTAGATCGCGTTAGCGGTGTATATATGTGCTCAGTCATGCGCGAGTCGACGTTATATGTCGGCCGCGAGGTCTTTTACGCTTTATAAAGGGTTACTGGATTTGGCAGGTCGAGATTTCATTGTCGTGGTCTTTCCGGTAGTCTAATAAGATTATTGTATATGTATATGCGTTTCATAGAATTTTAGTAAATGTGTGATAGGGTTTTAGGTTTTTTTTTATGAAAAAAGATTAGAAAGATGGGAAACGATGCGGTGGTTTATTGTACAATTATATAAATATAAACGGTAATCACAGTACAATGCAATGCATTTTGCTGTTTATTCTGTATTTCAGGGAATTATGTGGACTTTTTAATTTAATTGGTAAGGGTATTATCGATTATTGAAGTGACATATAATATAACGAAAATTCGTTTTCATTATCTTATATTTAAATAAAGCCTTCTTGTACTATATATTCTGAATAATAAATTCTTTTGTTTAACTGGGTTCCATTTGTTCTCTATGGTAGGTTGAAAATAATGTCTTATTTTATTATCTTTTTTAATCTCCTTAATATAATTTTTAATTTAAAGACTCACTTATTTTCGATAATAAACGAAATTACCTTCTTATTCAATCGATAAAACATTTTAAATCAAATAAAAGTTCTGTTGTATTCAAAGTAGGCTAATTTTACTTTCATCGAGACTTTATTCATTTGCCTAATAAATTAAGTTTGAATGCGCTCTCCTTTAAATCTCATTTGAGAATAACGTTTGATTTAAAAGATGCAAATTATTCCATTATACTGCAGTTGATTTTCAGACAAAGAAAAGAATTGATAGTTTGGTAGCTTTGGTAACGTACAAACTTATATAGTGATTCTCCGATACCATACTTTTGTTAACAAGTTGGTCATTAAAATTTTCAGATCCAAAAAACAAAATGATTTTTTGAAATTATATAACAGTTATGTCATAACAAATATTTTCCAACAAAAGAAGAATTCTTCACGACGGTAATTACTAATTATGAAGGCAAAAATTACGTAACTGCTTTTAATTACAATAAAAATGTAGCAACATCTATGTTAACTATATATGTTTGTAGTTTTGTTGAAACTTATTCTATATGCAATATTATTGATTCTTTCTCAAGACGTTAAAAGTTCTTAATGGAGGATCCATCATCCTTAAAATTGATTAGAATTATTACTTTTGGCCGTCTGCGCCTTCTCATTTTCAACGAGAGACTCCTCAAGCAGAACGCTTCATTTCGTACCCTATAGGCTTTATATAATTAAGAGACGACAGAGAAGTCACATTTCTCTCGCTCGAAAAATAATTACAATATAAAATCCATTACCGGCGGATGCCATTAGGACGTTGTGTCCCCCTCCTCCTCCTCGAAGTGAGTCTACTTCTCTCCGAGGAAGTTCGTGTAATTTTTCGTTTCCCTCGAGGTTCAGCTTGAAATGAGCAAGGCTATTAGCCACTTTGACTTCGATACGCGCGAGAATCGTTGCTCTCTCTCTCTCTCTCTCTCTCTCTCTCGAGGGTAAACACGTGCCGACGCACTTTCTTTCAGACTTTGCTTGGTTTTGAGGGGCTGAAATTAGCTCCGAGAAAGAATCCGCTTCATCTTACTTTATTTGTATATAAATACATAAGTATTATAAATGGGAAGTGTTGCAAGAGGTTGAAGGAAAAGGGGTTGTTAGTAATTTTCTTCGTATATTAAACAATGGACTAATTAACATTATTGTTGTGAAATATTTTAAGTGATTTTTATAATATTCTTCTCTTAAACTAATGGAAAGTTTTGTATAAACGTTCTTATCTAAATCATTAGGTAGGAAATATGTAGAAATATATTATATGCAATTAAATATGAAATATAAAATAATAAAATCTCCAGAAAAATTTAAAATTCATGAATCGAAATAAATAATATTTTTATAAATATAACAATATAGTCAGTAGAGTGTGTTATCGTGCAGATAATTTACCGAAATTTATTATTAGTCAATGATATTTTTATAACGCTTTAACAAAATTTCAACTCAATATACTAAACGCTCTATCTCTGTTCAATAAAAGATGTAAAAAGTACCTTTACTCTTGCGATAAGATTAAAAAAATATCTTATTCACAGGTTCATTATTTTATTCTTTTATAATTATACAATTTCGTTTACCAGAAATACTTAATCTAATATACCATTAATAATAACAGATAAAATGAGTTTTATCACATTTTCTTCAATGTCCCTTTCGACCGACTGCCGTTCATTCCAGTTCGTCTCTCAAATCAACTCCGACACCCCAATAAGATTCGTCGGAAATTCGTCCGAATATAAAGAACGAACCTCGCGCCGAATAGTCAGTGAGAGGGGTTAAATAAAGAAACCGATCAGTATACACAGCCGACGGTTCTTTACGTGCGCATGACACCATAGAAATTGTCTCGCTATAAAATTAGACGTATATGTGAGCTGGCTTCATACGGCTATGTACAGAGCGAAATTTCGCGTGAACGCTGCCCGGGGTATCGTATTTTCTGGCTTTATTGAGCGGTAAAGTTACGGGACGGATCGGATAGGTTTAGGTTTCGAATGCGAAAAGTCGGTCGAATGCGAGGCAAACAAGGCAAAACAGCTAAAGCGTATATTCAATTTAGCGAAAGGCAGACGAATTTTAGCGAATAGCGTAAAGATCCTTTGTATTATGCGGGGGAAAAGATAAATGGATATATTTGTCTGATTAGTAGGTGTAGTATACAATTAATCCATTAATATTATAAATTTTCTTTTTGTAATTTACACTGTTGAAATATAGTACTTATGTATGAGTACATTACAAACCAATATTATAAATATGATTTTTTGCCTTTTAAGCTTGTGAAATGTGGTAGGTATCAATTTGTATAGCGTCCTCAAAGGTAGATGAAAAATTATTTCAAAGCATATCGCTTTAGCTCGGTCTGCCCATTTGAGTGATTTGCGTACTTTATTAGTGCTTTTTCGATGCTTAAATTTAAATGGTCAGAAGTTTCGAAGGAATATCGACATTTTTTCATTTTGAAAAGCGAATGAAAGCTGTTTTTCTGTAGTTTTATTCTAGTTTTTTTTTCGTAAACTCGTTCAGTGGGATATTTTTGTAATAAATGATTGAAAGAAAACGAAAATATATATTTATTAATAATTTGTTCTTAAATTTTCAATCTTTGAACAAGGGTTGTCATTAAGAATTTTTTAATTATATATACTTAATTATTTTTCAATATCATATCAGGAAAAAATATAGAAAAAATCAGGCTTGCAAGATATATGCCTTGAAAAAATTATTATCAACTTTTGATGACGTGTAAATTAATTTTTCGTATAAACTTCGTGATATACAGTTATTAGATAATACTGCAACCCATTCAGCCACTATAATTTTTTTTTTTGGGATGCTCCAAATATATGAAAATCGTGCATTATCATTTTAAATCATTAAAGAATAATACGGATTTTTAAAAAACTTATCAGGTCAATAACCCATAAGTAGTATAACTAAAAATGCACATGAGTATACCATACACACACCGCAATTTTCAACCCATTACGTATAGCATTTGATTTTGATCTCTAAAGTAGAAGCGAATCAAGTTAAAAGCGACTTTTGCAGCTCATGCACATTTCCCCATTGTTTTGCAAAAAACTAAGGCATCAACTTCTATCGCACTTATAGTGCGGTTCGCCACCACCGTCGCCGCAATTCAAACAAATTCGCACAGCACGCGACACATATGAGTGCAAACGCGACGGCAAATATACCGCGATTGCATGGCCAACTCTGCGTGGGCGTATACTCATTGCGTTGCGGACGCCGCGAGGGTAAACACTATCGCGGTATACACGCGAACGTTTCATTTCCCACGCGTGTTGCACGCTCGCGGGAAAAAGACTAGAGGACATAAGTTGCAGTACTTTTTAGTTATTTCGAAAATATGATTTGCTATGTGTGACAATATAATAACAGGAAATCTAGGTGGGCTGTGAAACTTATATTTTGTTTATTGAAAAAAGTTTTATGAGAGATCAGGCGAGAAATCGGGTGATATCTTACGTGTAGAATTTTTAAAAATTGAAAAACTCTTTGTGACACTATAAAATGGCTATTTATACCACTCTAACCTGAAAATCACAACTTCGGTATGATTTTTCGGCGCTCGTGGTATAAAATACTGTTCGAAACTACTGCGGGAGTCGATTATGTAGCTTATGTGACTTTTTGCACGAGCGAAGCGAGTGTCAAAATGTACTATTTTCAATCCATTTGAGGGCTGGAAGAGGAGCACTGAAATTACCTTATATAGTTAATGCGGGATTTTTAGCATTACTTGGAGCAGCATCTTAGGCAATATTTGCGGAGAAACTCTCATCTGATTTTTCTCCGGAATATTTTCAGTATAGTTTGCTTCGAGTGAACTTTCGAGTCTTCTGTAATTATTATCTTGAAGTTAAAAAAAAAATTTCTTTCCAAGCACTTTTTAAATTATTGACAAGTATAGATTGATTTATTATTGAACGATTCAACGATAAAAATACGACTAAGGTATAGCCAATATTTAATTAGAATAAAAAAATGTATATTATTTTTCAGAAGGATTGATTCATTTCCATCGTCTATAATACATGAACAAATTGAAGAAAATCCAAAATTATTTTGGAGCATATAGACTGCGTTATAAAAGATCCCTGTTGAAAAATAGCCATAAAACCTTATAACAAGGGCGCACCTGGATTTTTGGGATTTTATAACTAGGTTTCATGGGTATTTTACAATAGGGGTCATGGAAGTATTTTGGAAAACGTATCGTTTGAAAAGCGAAAGTTTATTTTATATGGAATTATATAACTGCTTTTGCAAAAAAAAATATAATAATTTTTATAATTACATTAGAATTACTATATTTTTATTCTGAAAGTTTAAATTTTATAATAAAATTAACTTTGGACACATTAAGTGTTCTTTTCCGTCTAGAGAGAAGTAACGAAGTATTAAAATTTATGTATCCACGGTTAATATAAATCAATCATGAAATGGATTATGAAGGAAACAACTAACTAGGAGAGGTCACGGCCTCCGGATCACGGATTTTACTCAAACTTTAAGGTATGTTTTTAGATGCTAAAATATGAAGAATGCTAGAATAT